>JAPKLY010000657.1:106998-199262 GCA_026898435.1 Prunella vulgaris
ACTCGAAGAACGCTCTTGAAGATCGTGAAGAACGCCTTTGAATCTTCAAGGATGCTTAAAGTCTTGGATCTTGATGCTTCTTCTGAAGCTCTTGATCTTCTTGACTCCTCGTTGTAGATGTTGTGAATGAAAATGACTAGAATGAGACCCTATTTATAGGTGTAGAATTCTAGATTTGTAGGCCAGATTTGATGGGCCGAAAGATATTATTTGGGAATATTTCCAAAATATCTCAGATTTCAAGGATATTTGTAAAGATTTGATAATCTTCATGGATATTTGTGAAGATTTGATAATCTTCAAAGATATTTGTGAAAAATTGATTTCTTGGGCTTTTTAAAGATCGGGCTTGATATCTTGAACTTTAAAATCCAGAATAATTAATTGGACTTTAGAGGCCCAAAATATTAAATTGGATTTTTAGAAGCCCAATTGAATTTATTAGGCTTTTAAGGCCCCATTCAATTTATTAGGCTTTTGAGGCCTACTTTGATTTATTAGGCTTTTAAGGCCCAATTGAATTTATTATTTAGGAATTAAATTTATTCAAACTCCCAATAATAAATTATTTTAACATGTTATTTCTACATGTTATTTTTATTTCGGCAATTAATTTTAATTGCTTACAAATTGCCCCCTCGCATTTCGTTCGCGTGATTTTTTTTTTTGTGGGGACGAATTGCGAAACTTCACTTATGAATCTTCGACACTTGTTCATCTCTTGTATGCTTCAAACTTTGTAAGATGATCTTGAGTTATGACTAAACTTAGAATGATTTCTAAGTTGCCTACGTACCTCTTAAAAGAGGATCAAGTCAAAATGTAGTTCAAATGGGAAACTTGATTTGGCTTTTGGGGGAGCCGTACACAGTTTAACCTCATGCGGGCCAGGAGGGACGTATACTTTTTACTACCATAGTCGCAATAGGGTGTTATTTAACCACTTAAACACCTCTAGTGGGATAAGTTAACAGTTTAACCACATGTAATCATCATTGGTGGTTGTCGTACACAGTTTATCCTCATGCGGACCAAGAGCAACATGCAGTTTAGGCTCGTGCGTCAAGGAGCATTATGCAGTTTAGGCTCGTGCGTCAAGGAGCATCATGCAGTTTAGGCTCGTGCAGGAGCATTGTGCAGTTTAGGCTCGTGCGTCAAGGAGCATCGTGCAGTTTAGGCTCGTGCGTCAAGGAGCAACATGCAGTTTAGGTTCGTGCAGGAGCATCACGCAGTTTAGGCTCGTGCAGGAGCATCGTGCAGTTTAGGCTCGTGCATCAAGGAGCATCGTGCAGGAGCATGCTTTGATTTACGCATAGCAGCATTTGAAGGTTTTCCCATTTATGGGACTAATGGTCGCACAATCTTCGGAGATCTTGTATGCGCCATGCGTGTAACTTTCTTTCACCATTTGAGCATCTTCATATGTGGCGATGTGATTTGTTGTGGCAAACTCTTCATTGAATTCTCTTGTAAAATCAACGCATATTCTGACTTGACAATTTCTTCCTCTAACTAGGAACGTTTGCATGTTGTTCACTTCGGTGATGTTCATATTTCTGATCATGAGAGCTATTCTTCTTTGTGGAATGTTTTCCCTATCTCGGAGAGCTGGCTGTTGGACAACGCGAGTATTGATGAAGTTAGATGAGACCACATTTTCTCCATCTTCATTGGTCTTGGTGTAGATTATTGTTTGTACCTTTGCTGTCAAAGTTTCTCCACAAGATGCAATCAAGTGAGTTTGTCGCGTCATACGGGATGGAACTCGACTTCGGAGCTTTTGGGAGTTTGAAGTTTCAAAAACTCTTTTTTTTTTATGCCTCACTTTAAGTGGCCCCAACCTCTCGAAAACAGTTGTCGACTTTCGATGGCTAAGTCTCCCTTGCGGTCCCAATCTTTCGAAGACTGTTCCCGATCTTTGGCGCTTATTTCCCAATCTTTCAAAAGCAGATGTTCATTTCATTCTTCTCTTATCCTCATCAGATGTCTCTTCCATTGGTGAGACTTCTTTATCTATGATCTGATTTGCACTTGCTCTCTTGATGGCGATGCGTACGGGACTTCTGGCAGTATACCCCAAGCCAAACCTCGTGCTTTTGATGGTGAGACCACCTCTTCTTGGTACTCTTAGAGTGGATTCCAACTTCTTAGATGCTTCATGATGTGACTCTTTTGATGCTTTGTTCTCTTCCGGATCATATCCGGCTTTGACAAGAAGGCTGAAGGCTTGAGGACCATATGCCCCCATGATTACGGCTTCTGATATATCTCCATGTTCGGTCCTAGCTCCTCGGACGGGACGAGTGAATCCTTTTAGTGGTTGTGAAGGTTTCTTTACGACGTCGAGCTTGGTCAAAGGAAGTATCAATTCTTCTAATGCTTCAATGTCTTCACAAGGTTGCTTGCTCTTGTTGGTGCCGGAAGAAGTCTCATCCTCTTCATCTTGCTTGTTTTTTATCGCTTCCTTTGAAGAATCGCCTTCAACTTTCATAGACTTCGTTCTTTTACAAAAGTACTTAGCATCCGCAAAGTATGACTCCGCTTCGGTAAAGGGTTTATCATCACCAAACACTGTCTTTATCATATCGCCATCGCGGTACTTGAAGCATTGATGTAGCGTAGAGGGTATCACATCATAACTGTGCAACCATGGACGTCCCAAGAGCATGTTGTATGATGTCCTTGCATCTATGACATGGAAGAACACGGCCGAGGTCATCTCATCAATCAGCAAGTAGAGTGTGATCGTGCCAAGAGCTCTTTGCCCTTCTAAGTTGAATCCTTGGATCATCAAGCGGCTACTTCCGAGTTCATCTGTTGAGATCCCCAACTTTGTCATTATCTTTAGAGGTAATATGTTTACTCCCGAACCTCCATCGATTAGAATTCTATTCACCTTTTGTTGCAAAGTATATCCCGTCACGAACAGTGGCCGATTATGAGATTGTGAACCAAGTAGTAGATCATCATCTGTGAAGATCACATCTGCTGAATGATCATCGTCTTTATCGTCTGACTTGTATGACTTGTTGCTTTCCTCGTCGATCATTTAGTATGAAGCTTCGCCATTTTCCACCTAGAGGACATTGGCAGTAGTCTTGCTTTATTCTAATACGATCTTTCCTTGTTTGGCTAGTCGCATGACCATGTCCTTGAATACGAAATAATCTTGAATTGGGTGTCCCACCATCCGATGATACTTGCAATACTTGGGATCTTCCGTGCGTCCAACTTTGTTCGGTCGCTTTGCATCCGGTAGCTCAATAAGTTGTGCCTTGATTAAGTCATCGAAGATGCCGGAAACATCCGAGTCTAGGAATGAATATTGTCTTTGTTGCCTCTCTTTCAAAGTTGGCCTCCTCGGCATGTTATCTTGCACAAAACTTTTCCCTTTGTCATTTGCCTTGCTTTCAACTCTTCAAAACTTAACTGTTGTTGCGGTTACCGGCATTGACTCATTGCTTGAAGCTTTAGTGAAAGATTTACCCCCATTGTTGACTTCTTGATTTTCTTTGAATCTGTGGAACTCTTTAGTTGGTGGTCCATCAACCCCGCTACTTTGCATGCTAATCTCCATATCATGAGCTTTGGTAGCCAACTCCTCGAACGATCTTGGCTGAATGGCTTTGAGGATGTATCGAAGTCCCCATTGCATCCCTTGAATGCACATCTCGATTGCTGAAGGGTAGTCTATCTTTACATTTAAGGCTCAAGTTTCTCCATCGGTTGATGTAATCAATCACCGAATCTTCATTCCATTGATGAGTGTTTGTCAATTCAACCATGCTAACCGTCCTTCGGGTGCTGTAGAATTGGCTAAGAAACTCTTGCTCCATTTGCTCCCAACTATCGATCGAGTTGCCGCCTAAGTCAACGTACCACTCAAAAGCATTTCCCTTCAAAGAGCGCACGAATTGCTTCACCAAGTAGTCTCCATATGTGCCCGCATTGTTGCAAGTCTCCACGAAGTGAGCGATGTGTTGTCTTGGATTACCCTTGCCATCAAACTGTTGGAACTTGGGAGGTTGGTAGCCCACTGGCATCTTCAAGTTATCGATTCTCTTTGTGTAGGGCTTGCTCACCTTGAAGGAAGATTTGGAGTCCTCTTCAATCTTGTCTTTCATTGTCTCAAGTATAACTTCTCTTATTTGATCAACTGAGACTTGCCCTTCCGGATTGACATGAAGCTCTTTTGATGTTGAACCGCGTTCCGTTGATAGTCGTTCAATAAATCCTTCATCTTCGCCTTGCTCTTGGACTTCTTTTCCTTTAGTGCGACTTGATTCCGGATTGTTGGTGTTGCCCATGAGCTGATTGATCTTAGTGTCTTGCTCTTGGATGTGCTTCTTGAGTTCGTGCATGGCTTGAACCAAACTTGCAAGTTGCTCTTCAACAGTCGTAGCATTGTTGTCATCACCTCGACGACATTAGGAGCTGATGATGAACTTGATCCGGAGCGAGGAGTTGAGCTTGTTGAGGTATTCTCATCTCTTGCGGCATCATGTGGAACATCCTTCTCGACATCCTTGATGGAAGCGGTAAATGATTGCGAGTCCTTTGACATGCTCCTAGTGATGACATTCACATTCTCGTAGTCCGCAATTTGAGATACTTCCATAGTCCGCACAAGTTTGATCTTGAAAGGCGTCACTTTGGAATCTTTGGAGGAGAGTCTTCGGTCCTCTTGAGTTGAACTTTGAATGGAGTCATTTCGGTGTCAACGATCCTCATGGTCTTGACCTTGAATGAAGTCATTTTGAATGCTTTGTAACCTGCGAATTTTCTCCACAAATATTAATAACTTCTTTTTATTAATAATGCGAAAATGAAAATTACAAATAAATATGTGTGAATTTAAAGATCAAGCGATTGTTGTTGTTGTTGAAGACTTGTGGATGGTCGTTGATTGGAGGGGCTTGTCGCCGTGTTTCTCGAATCGAACGCCGATGTTGATGAAGAACGTCGACCGGAGGCTTCGTACCGTGATCCCGGATCAAAACGCCTTGTTGATGAAGAACTCGAAGAACGTTCTTGAAGATCGTGAAGAACGCTTTGAATCTTCAAGGATGCTTGAAGTCTTGGATCTTGATGCTTCTTCTCAAGCTCTTGATCTTCTTGACTCCTCGTTGTAGATGTTGTGAATGAAAATGACTAGAATGAGACCCTATTTATAGGTGTAGAATTCTAGATTTGTAGGCCAGATTTGATGGGCCGGAAGATATTATTTGGGAATATTTCCAAAATATCTCAGATTTCAAGGATATTTGTGAAGATTTGATAATCTTCAAAGATATTTGTGAAAATTTGATTTCTTGGGCTTTTTAATGATCGGTTTGATATCTTGGACTTTAAAATCCCGAATAATTAATTGGACTTTAGAGGCCCAAAATATTAAATTGGATTTTTAGAAGCCCAATTGAATTTATTAGGTTTTTAAGGCCCAATTCAATTTATTAGGCTTTTGAGGCCTACTTTGATTTATTAGGCTTTAAGGCCCAATTGAATTTATTATTTAGGAATTAAATTTATTCAAACTCCTAATAATAAATTATTTTAACATGTTATTTCTACATGTTATTTTTATTTCGCCAATTAATTTTAATTGCTTACAGTGCCCTATATAGAATTCTCTATAAATTTGACTTTAGGGCCATCATTGTAAGGATTTGAACTTTCTACAATCAATAGACTATACTTAAGTCCCAACTCTTGCAATATAAGACCTGGACAAATCTCTGCGTTACTTACATTTTTTTCGCACAATTATTCAAGTATTTTTTTATATTTTTTGTTATCCTGATCTCTGCCACATACAAAAATAATCAGGTAATAAAATGAATTTGTATAGATATTTCATACAACTTGGACTTATATACAATTAAATTCATGCAAATGAACACAATTAAAATTAATTGTAGTGTAAAATATTATATTTACAAAATTTAAGAAAATTAGTAAAACATCTATATAAATAAATTAGAAACAAAAATGAATTAATTTGATGAATTTTAAAAAAAGAACACACAATTAAATACATAAAAAAACTAGCAAATTAATTTTTTTAGTAGTGTAAAATATTAAATTTATAGAATTAAAAAAATTATTTAAATATATATATATATATAAATTAAAACACAAAAATAAATTAATTTGATGAATTTAAAAAAAAAATATTACTTAATTTGAAGTTATATACAATTAAATACATAAAATTAGAGAAAGAATTGTGTCACATCATCATTATGGGTGGGTAATTTTGAACTCCTAGTTATAGGACTAAAAGCTCTTTTTTTTAAAAATTAATAGGACAAAAAATAAAAGTCCAATTATAATAGAACTAAATACAAAATAAAAAAAATTAAAGGACAAAAATATCTATTTTCTCCTTTTTTTTTTTTTAATAATGTACAAATAATTTTAAAATAAATAAATAAAATAAATGCGTGAATAATCATGGAATTAGAGAAAAATATAATATTACAGTAAAATCTTTCTCAATACCCTTTGTTTTTTTTTTTTTTATTATTTTACTTAAATACAAATATAATACTCGACCTTTAATTACATCGTATTCAGTGCAGTTGCTCACAATTTCCAGTGCCATCTGTGGTTCACCAGCATCATCCTTGGACTCATTCAACTCAAACTCCCTGCAGCGCTTCTTTCTAAGCGGAGCCAGAAGTTTTATTTAAAAGCCCAATTAAAAATAATAATGACAATTCAAAATACTCATTTTCAATTCACAAAATTTATTTTACCCACTTCAAATATAAACAACTTTTTCTATCCATTTTCAATTTCAAACAATCTTTTTTATACATATAACCCACAAACATCATTATCTAGTTATTACACCACACTCCACCTTATCCTACCCTACCCCACCTCCACCCCACCCTATATGATATTTATATAATTTAATATTTTAAAACATACAATTTTAATAAATTAACTAATTATAATATTTTATCATATATATGTGATTATTTGAATTCTCTATTTAGACTATTTTAAAGTATAATGCATATGAATGAATATTATAATACAAAAATTAAATTTTAATATAAATTAATGAATATTATAGTTTATAAAAATATATAAAAATATTTAATTTGTGATGTTTGAAAATATATTTATTAAAATTTAATTAACACGAGAGCATTATCCACATCAAAATTAAATTAAAAATTTAAATATTTTACCGAATTGTCTTCATAAAAATTTAATTATAAACTTTAATTTTTATTAATCGCATATCGAATCAATGATTAATTAATAAATTTTTTATACAAAAATACTAATTAAAAAATTCACTCTAATATTTAAAATACAAACTCTCTCTCCCTCTCTCCATTTATATTTATTTACCTATTAAATAGTTTATAAAGTCTAATATACCCCTTATACTAGGGTAGTGTAAATATGAGAATAAAATGGGACCCAACTCAACGTTATTAAATCTTATATACCCATTTTTTAAGGGTAAATAGGTCTTTTATTATAAATTGGGTATAAAAGATGTTTTAAAGTAGATGTGGGTAAAATAAATTTTTAAAAGTTGAAAATGGGTATATTGTGGTATTCTCACTTATAATAATATTCTCACGAAATATACTCCCCCAAATTTATTCTCACTTTTCATTTATCTATCCCCCAAATTTATTATTATTTCTTTTTTAAAAATATTACCCTCTGTCCTAGAGGTGTTTTCACCTTTGAGATTACACAATTTTTAAGAAAATTAGAGTATTGTGTAAAGTTATATTATTAAAAAAAATGAGATTAGTTGGATTGTGGGATAAAATTAAAGTAATAGTTTCCATTTATAGGGTGTGAAAACAATTGTGGGACGGACGGAAAAGGAAAGTGTGAAAACAATTATGAGATGGGGGAGTATTTACAATTACACTCACAAATAATCACTTTAACTTTTAGTCACTTTAACTTTTAGTGAACCCACAATATTCTACTTCATCTCTATATCTCATTTTTATTAAATTTCGTGCCCACCCAAATGGAGATAAATTTGAAGAACGGAGAGAGTATTATATTACTAACTAACATACATTGAAAAAATTAATTTTAAATGTGTTTTAATAAAATTTTCACAAATTCTTAAATGCAATATTGCGTAACGTGCAATATAATCAGATAAAAATTCGTGAATCCTTAGCGGGTCAAATCGGGTCAAATAAAATTTTCAAAGAAAAAATCACGGCAGTCCCAAAATGTGTTACTATATAAACATATATGAGTTACTGTAAGGCAAAATATGTGTTACTACTTCTTAAAAATTAATTTTTTGTACTTTTAAAATTACTATAAGGATAATATGTATTTTGCAAGAATAAATATGCGTTTCTTAATTTATTTTTTATTTTTTTATTGATTTATATTAATAATATGTTGCTAATATAATAATACATCTTTTATTACCTTACATGTGTTACTATATCACGATAGTCCCAAAATGTGTTACATGAACATATGTGTGTTACTACTTCTTAAAAAATTAATTTTTTGCACTTTTAAAATAACTATAAGGATAATATATATTTTTTATTCTTAATTTGTTTTTCATTCTTCTCATTGATTTATCTTGATAATATGTTGTAAATGTAATAATACATCTTTTAATACCTTACATGTGTTACTATAAGGACAATATATATTTTTCTTAGAAAAATAAATATTTACACATACATTTAACACACATTTTGGGGTTTTTATTTTAATATTGTATTTTAAAAAAGTATTTATCAATTTACCATGATTTTTATCATTCTTATTAAAATAAGCATTAGCGTCATTGATGTCGGCGTCCCGGACTGTTCAACTTCATAGCTTAGTTCTGAAAAATGGTTGGATTTATAATTCTTTTGTGGGCACTTCTCTTTTGCAATTTTATGGAGGTTATGGGCTTCTTTCTGATGCAGACATCCTCTTTGAAGAATTTCTGATGCATCAAGTGCTTGGTAATGTTATTAAGTCAGGCCTTCAACCGAATGTCCTCTGTTGCTAATTCTCTTATATCAGACTCGTCGTTGGCATAATTAGTACTCCCTCCGTCCACGATAAATAGTCCAAATTGTCTTAAAAGGCTGTCCACAATAAATAGTCTATTTAGGGCATCTCCAACAATGTCCTCTATTTTAAAGTATTCTATCCTTCATTTTGAAGGATAGAGTGCTCTATATCAAAAATCTTCTCCACCAACAACACTCTATATTATTATATTTTCTAGAAAAAACAAAAGAAAATGACAATATTGTAAATTAAAACCATCCTTCAAAATAAGGATGGAGTACTCCAAATATAGAGGATTTTGGAAGATCCTTCATCCTCCATATGATTTTTAGAGTATTGTTGGAGAGGTGAAACACTCTTAAATCCAAGAGTATCCTCTATTTTAGAGGATTGTTGGAGATGTCATTATTTAAAATAGAAATATTACAATCTTTATTTTTATTTTAAATACACATACACTCACTTTTACATATCACATCAAATATTTTTTTAATAAATAAATATTTTTAATACTAATACTCTCACTTTTATCTATCACGTCTACTTTTTCTTAATAACCGTGCACAATAAAATTATCTAATTATCATGGACAGAGGGAGTATTACCAAAGTTTGAGTACATATTTATCAACGTGTTTGTGTAGAATATAATATGTGTGTGACTATACATAAGCTATTATGCTGAGTGATGTAGTAATATACAAACTCACTACATGTGGATTGGAAAGACGTTAAATTTTAAAATCATAACTTGAATAATAATTTATCGAATAAAATAAACTCAAATTTTAATTCACTTTGTTTTATCGAAAGTAAAAACTTTAAATGTAGTAATTGTTATAATTGCAATAATTTAGACCTTTTTGTGCAGTTATTATATTAATAATTTTGACTTTTCTATAAACAAAGTTGTAGGTCTCGCATTCACATTTATAAATACATGATATGAGACAAAAAGAAAAGTTCAGCACGTACAATTTATTCAATTATAATCTAAATTTGTGTTAATTTAATAACCCATAGACCTAAAAATGAAAAGTATTAATTATATAACGATAATCTTATATATAAATAAAAGTATTATTTTGTATGTTAAATAATGTTAATACTTTTTTCAACATACAAACTATTTTCCAAAAAAAATTAATTGAAAGTTTGTGCGTTAAAATCATACTCCCTTCGTCCCATTTTAATTTTTGCATATGACTTTTTAACTGTTTTAAATCTTTATATTATACCTCATTTCACTAATAAATTCACATAAAAATATATTTTTACAGTTTTGATCATTTAAATTGATTAATATTTTTTAATAATTTTTTTTATTCATGTTACTACTATAAATTAATTTTATTAAAAATGAGTTGAAGAATGAAACTAAAAAAAAAACAAAAAAGAGATAAAGGGAGTACTATTTACACAGTGTGCGTAATTGATGACTTGATGTGTGAATATATTGCATAGAATAAATTTTGTATGGAATTCTTTTAAAAGTTTTTGTAATATCCAAAGCTTTTAACTTAAAAATATTAAAGAAAATGTGTAAATATTTCATACATGTGTTTTTGTATTATTCATATGCGCTCATACAGCGAACGTGGTGCTTGATTGGCTCAGGACACATGTAGTGCTGGTCAAATGATTTTAAAATTAATTCATCATCATTCTACATGCTACAACGGCTTCTTTTGAAAAATTGCTTCTAAACCTATCGCAATCGTACAAATTTTATAGTTACATAGTTTCATTTCACTTTCCCAAGGCCCTAAATTAAATGCGAATATGCATTAATTTTACATATATCATGCAAAAATACGAAGATTTATTAAGTTATTACACATATATAATTTATACTCCCTCTGTCCCGTTGGAATTTGCATCCTACGGGACGGCACATTTTTTAAAAAAAATTTGTTTTATATATAAAGTAGTGACATATGGGTAAATATGTGTATATGTTTGTGAGTATGCACGTAAATCAATGTTTCCTTTTTAATAGTGTGCAAATTTGTGTGGGACGTTCAAATAAGAAAAGTGTGCAAATTTTTGTGGGACAGAGGGAGTATATTTTTTTGAAAGGAATTATACATATATAATTAGACAAAAACTTATACTCCCTCTGTTCGTGAATCTTTTTCTCATTTCATTGTGAGCACGGGATTTAATAAAAAATAGTATTATATTGAAATGATATATAAAGTAAGGGAAAAATAAGAGTATTGTGGGGCCCAAAATTTTATTGTGAGTGTGGATTTTTTTCAAATAAGGAAATGTGAAAAAGTTTTGTGGACAAACAAAAAGTTAAATGGAAAATAATTTGGTGGATAGGGATTAGGGGGAGTATAAAAATTTCTATCATAATTTTTTTTAAATATAAACTTAAAAAAATGTAATCCCCACGCGCCAAAGTCCAGGTAATTATTAACATATGTATTCCCCGCCGCTCACCCCACCCCCACACATATACACATGCACACAGCCCACCCCACCCCACCCCACCCCCTACACATATACACACTCCCACAGCCCACAAGTAATGGCCTTGTTAATGTTCATGCAAGGTAGTAGGAAGATTTTAGTTTTATTATTTATTTTTTAATTATTGTAAATTTAAAAATAAATTAAATAATATTATATAATAAATTTAACACTTGTTCTCAATTTATGTTAGTATAGTAACACACATTTGTTAATATAGTAACACATATTTGCCCATAAAATAACACAAACTGGAGAGCAAAATATATGTTACTATAAGAACAAATATTGATTATTCACAAATATTTACTTATTTTTATAGAAATAATTATTTTTTTTATATAATAACACATGTATTACGTGAAACAATAAACCTAGATTTAAAAGGATGATAAATAAATTAAGAAACACATATTTATTCTCATAAAAATATATTTTGCCCAGATAGTAACACACATTTGTCACATAGTAACACAAATAGGGCTCCTCACTTGAGTGAGTGACCCGGGTTCGATTCCCTTTGGAAATGAATTAGGAAAGAGATATAAGGTTGGCTTGGAGATATTCTTGGAGTGTTTGGAGACTTGGTGTACTAATCTAACTACTAACGACTAACATTTACCGATCAAAAAATAAAAAGGGAGACAAATGTGTGTTACCATTGGAGAAAATATGTGTTACTATCTTATAAAATGTTGTTATTTTACATATATTCATTTGTTTTTATAGAAGAAATAATTTTTCACATAATGCAAGAGCAAAATGTGTGTTACCATAAGAATAAATATTGATTATTCACAAATATTTATTTATTTTATATAAATTTTTTTTTTTTTCATATAATAATATATATATTACATGAAACAATGTACCTACATTTAAATGGATGATGAATAAATTATGAAACATATATTTATTCTCCTAAAATATATTTTGTCCTTACAGTAACAAACATTTGTTCATATTGTAACATAAATTAGGAGACAAATGTGTGTTACTATTAAAGCAAATATGTGTTACTATTAAAACAAATATGTGTTACTGTAAAATTAAATATGTGTTATTGTAAAATTAAATGTGTGTTATTATATGTATAAATATTTATTTGTAAACATAATATTGAATATTATTTTTTTAATCAATATAATAATTAAAAAATTAAAATAAACTTATTTGTATGGGGGGTGTTTTTGTGTTTGGGGGGGGGGGGGGGGGGGGGGGGGGGGGGGGGGGGGCGCTTGTGGTAGCTAGGGGGACTTATTATTTTGGGGTGAATACTGTGGAATGTGAAGGAATGCATGATGGTGTGGGATGTGGGGTGGGTGTAGGGTGGGGGAAGGGCGGGGTGTGGAAAATATATGGATCCCATGATAATAGGTGATATTTACACTAAATGGAGAAAATTGAGGAATTATTAAATTAAGGGGATTCAATTCAGGAATTTAGTATGTTAGGGGTGAGTGCTGAGTACGAGGGATCATATGCGCGTGGACTTTATTTTATTTGTTTGATATTTTTGGCAATTTCTTCATATAATTAATACGTATTATTCTCTCCTTTTAATTTTGGCAGATAGTAAAAAAAAAATTATAAGTTGGTATGTAAAATATTATTCTCTCCTACCGGTTGAAACTTTTTATTATTTTTATTTTCGTCCATTCCATTTAAAATATCTTATTTTATTTTTAATAAACTATTCTTTTACATATTTCTATCTCCTAAATTTTACACATTTAACAATATATATATTATGAGCAACACTTGCGTAGAAATTTCTACGATAGAAATTACTAAATATAGAAAAGCAAAGTTAAGTACTCACGCGCACTCCATCTTCGACAACTGATGCTGCATGCATACTTAGTTACCCCAGCCCAACAAACCCATAATTACCCCCAGCCCAACAAACCCATGCAACATTTCATTTAGCCTTCCCCCACCACCCCAACCTCACGCAATCCACCCCCAATCAAACTAAATTTAATTTTCTGGAAACAATTTTTCTTTTAAATTTATTTTAATTTTTTATTTTTTAATTATTGTGTAGATTAAAATATATTTTTAATAATATATTATAAATAAATAGTAATACACATTTAATCTTACAGTAACACATATTTGCTCTTATAGTAACATATATTTGTCTCCCAATTTATGTTACTATATGGGCAAATGTGTGTTACTATAAGGACAAAATATATTTTTATGAGAATAAATACATTTTTTAATTTATTCATCATCCATTTAAATTTAGATATATTGTTTCATGTAATACATATGTTATTATATGAAAAAAAATAATTACTTCTATAAAAATAAATAAATATTTGTGAATAGTCAATATTTATTCTTATAGTAACACACATTTTGCTCTTGCATTATGTAAAAAAATATTTATTCTGTAAAATCATGAATATGTGTACAATAACAAAATTTTATAAGATAGTAACACACATTTGCTCTAATAGTAACATACATTTATCTCTTTATTTGTGTTACTATATGGGCAAATGTGTATTACTATATGGGCAAAATATATTTTTATGAGAATAAATATGTGTTTCTTAATTTATTCGTCATCCCTTTAAATCTAGGTATATTGTTTCATGTAATAAATATGTTATTATATAAAAAATATAATTATTATAAAAATAAATAAATATTTGTGAATAATTAATATTTGTTCTTATAGTAACATACATTTTGGTCTTGCATTATGTGAAAAATTATTTATTCTATAAAATAAATAAATATATGTAAAATAACAATATTTTATAAGATAGTAACACATATTTGCTCTAATAGTAACACACATTTGTCTCTTAATTTGTGTTACTATACGGACAAATGTTTGTTACTATATGAGCAAAATATATTTTTATAATAATAAATATGTGTTTCTTAATTTATCATCATCACTTAGAATTTAGGTATATTGTTTCATGTAATACATATGTTATTATATTAAAAAAATAATTATTTCTATAAAAATAAATAAAGATTTGTGAATAATTAATATTTATTCTTAAAGAAACACATATTTTACTCTTGCATTATGTGAAAAATTATTTATTCTATAAAAAAATAAATATATGTAAAATAATATTTTATAAAATAGTAACACATATTTGCTATAATAGCAATATATATTTGTTTTCCATTTTGTGTTACTATACGGACAAATATGTGTTACTATATAAATAAAAGTGTGTTACTATGTCAACATAAATTGAGAATTAAGTTTTTAAATTTATTATATAATTTATTTTTAAATTTACAATACATAATTGAGCTTGGCTAGGCGTGTGCGTGTTTGGGGGAAGCTAGGCGTGTGCGTGTTTGTTGGGGGTGGGGGGTGGGGGTGGGGGCAGGGGTTTAACATTTGAATTTGCATGGCAATGCTCCTGGGCTTGGCGAGCGTGTTCCGTAAGTGAGGAGGGGCGTGTGGATATATAATAGTTTTTAAGTTTATTTTTAGAAATTTCTACCGTAGAAATTTTTATATAAATTTTTGTCATATATTATATATGTACAAAGCTAGCTATAAGGAAATATCATTTTAAAAAGAGATCTAATTTTAATTTACTGGATTTCCAAAAATAAAAAGGACGAAGGTTTAATAAAATCAAATTGTAGTAATTATTTTTTAATCATTAGGCCTCACACTCTCACTCGTTTACTTAAAATATAATTGCGTAGATTCATAAAATGTTACTAGTCAGCATCATGCTGCTATAAATTGCACTCTAAACTTAAAAAATTAATGTTTTTCTAATATATGAATCTAAAGAAAACTTTGCTGAATAATATTTGGAATCGTCCATGCATACCAATATTGTTTAACTATTTTTTCTTAAATTTCTATTTTAATTTAATTGTCGCTATTATATTTTTTTTAAGAGAGATTTAATATTTTTACATATCTCACCCTTTTCATTATCAACTTGCAGCAGGGAATATATTATGATCATATATGATTCATTTGTAGCATATGTGGGAGAGGATAGATGATTTTTTTAAAGCAATTAAATTGAAATAGAAGAAGTATGACTTTGAAGCTACATAGTTGTCATGTTATCATAATAAATGCTAAATATATATAGGATGTGACGTTAAAAGAACTTGAGTTGATTAAAGAATGTTAATTGATTGAAACGTTCAAATCATACTATATACACATATGATTTAATTTTTTAATAAAAGGTTTTATAGTGTAATTTGTGGACTACCTATCGCATGTGAGTAAAGTACATGCACCGATATTCCATTATTGTGTTTGGATCAGGATGCGAATGACGCTTAGCGGTTGTCGGACGATCAAAAGTGCCTAAAATGCCTAGGTGGAGTCAAAGTTTTTTATTTTTTAATAATATTAATTTTTATTAATTAATAAAAATGCGCATTATACAATAAATTATAAATTTAAAGCATAGTTAATAACCAAATATATTTTTCACAAAATATAACAAGTCAACAAAACACTAAAACTATGATAATACGACATTGTCCAACTTCTAAATGAAATACAAAAATAGCAAAATATTTAGTACAAATAAATTGTGAAGTATTCCGATTACTTTTTTATTTTTTTAGTAATTAGTTTAGTTTCCATATTTTAATTTTTAGGAATTTAAAAAAAATAGTAATGACTTTTTAGGCGGTACTAAGACGGTATTAGTGGCCGCCTAGGCGGTCTCGATAGTGCCAAATATGTTGACGAATTTTTCTCAGTGATTTGATTTAGGCGTAGGCAGTCGAGTGCTGCCAAACGCCCAAGTGGTTTTGGCGGGAGCCATTTGCATTTATGGGTAGGATAGATAAGTAATTAGAGATATTAAATACTCCCTCCGTCCCAAAATTACTTTCACACTTTCCTTATTTGGACGTCCCAACTCTTCTTTCACACACCAAAAAAGGAAACTTTTCTCTCTCACAAAAGTCAACAAAATACATTTTTTCTTATTTTATTATTTAACTTTACATTCACATATTTACTTTTCCTTGGTTCGCGTGCCCAGAACTACTATGAAAGTAGTTCCGGGACGGAGGTATTATATTGTGAAATTTGATTAAAACTGAACGCTAATATATATCCCTATGATTCAGAAAGGTAGCTAGAAATGTAAATGTAAGAAACAATATTAAGTAATTAAGTTGGTAAAATATATCACGTATATTAATTTGATAATTAAAATAGAATGGAGCAGCTATTTATTACAAAATAAATACTATACCAGATCACTTTTAACAAGTTCATACGTATTAAATATTGGAATAATGCCGAAAATATTATGTTTTCGTAGGTGGATACAACTCAAGCATTCATTATTTACGGTGTGTGTTTTTCTTGAAGATAAAAATGAATTATGAGTTAGTTTTGTATGATATCGTCACATATAATGAAACAACTAGATAAAATATAAGTTGTGCATAACTTATTATTATATTAGTAAAAAATTTATATTAATTTATATAACATCTCACATAAAGTTTTGTTATGAATTATATATATTGATTACTCTTGTACATAATTAAGCTCAAAGTGTGTTTGAGGACAAATACTCACAATTAAACAGAATGCAAGGAATGCATTCTGCACGATTACACTCCTATTTTGCATTTTTTTTATTTTTATGAAGCATTAATATTTTAATTAAAAAATATTATTTATTACATTATATAATATAAATATTTTAGTTTAACATAGTTAAATAAAATACATTAATCCATAAAGGACATCAGATTAAAATATATAAATTACAATAAATACAAAACAGTACTTATAAAAAATAAAATTAATGTTTATATATTTTAATTTCATAAAAATAAAATAAATATATACAATACAAAATATATATGAACGATTTAAAATGAATTTAATTAGTCATAGTCTTGTATGCATCAGGTGTACCGTGAAAATAACACTATTTATCATTGAAAATTACAAGTGTTATTATTGAAAAATGAATTTTTAAAAATATATTTTTCAGTAATAATGTGTGACTTTTCAATAGTATTTTATATAATTTTTTAAAAATAATTTAAATTATGTGATACATATGGTGCACAAGAAATTTTGCTCATTTAATTATAATACACATAGTAGAATATAAATTTTGTTATGGTGAATATATATAAATATATAAATTTGTATCCAATGATTATACAATAATTTTGAGATGATATAATATTATTGATGCTCCCAATAAAAATTTAGAATAAAATATAAACGCTGTCGTCTTTGTAGGACCCAACCCCAACAAGCCCCTCCAAATTTTAGTCTGCCTATATTACCGTTACAAATCTAATCTAAGCATAATCCAATTTGGTCCTTCTCTTTTCTTTTTTATTAACTAATTAATTAATTCTTCTTTTTAATATCTCAAAAATTATTTTCACTTCTTCAAAGAAGAGACACCACGCGCCCATCACCCAACCGTTTAAACCCCATTTTCCCACCACCACCACCAGAAATCAATCACGCTCTTCCTACAGTTTAATCAGACCTCCCAAATCTCCTCCCCAATGAAATCAACTCGACATTCTCTTCAAATCCCTTGAATCACAACATTTTCCCTCTTTGAATCGCATCATGGATCCAAGAAAGCCCCTGGTTTTCTTCAATTTTCTCATCTTCTGCAACCTCTGTTGCAGGTCTCCCATGGCGTCTTCGCAGAACGTCAAACTCGACTTCCCATCCTTCACCCTCCGAAACCTCACCCTCCTCGGGGACTCTTACCTTCGAAACGGCGTCGTGGGGCTGACCAGAGAGCTCGAGGTCCCGTCGTCGAGCTCCGGCTCAGTCATCTACAACAAACCCATCAAGTTCTTCGATCCAGAAAGCAACACCACCGCCTCTTTCTTCACCAGATTCGCATTCTCAATCGACAACATAAACCCCTCTTCGTACGGAGACGGATTGACATTTTTCTTGTCGCCCAATAACCAAACCCTAGGCAGCCCAGGGGGGTTTCTGGGTCTCGTAAATTCATCCCAATTAACCAAGAACAGGTTCATCGCAGTCGAATTCGACACGAAACAGGATCTCCACTTCAATGATCCCGACGCAAACCACGTCGGATTGGACATCGACAGCCTCATCTCGATCAAATCCGTAAACCCTAATATTCAGACCGTTGATTTGAAGAGCGGGAACGTGGTTAACGCCTGGATTGATTACAACAGCGATCGGAAGAAGATGCAGGTGTTCTTGAGCTACTCGAGCTCGAAACCAGAGAAGCCAATTTTGTCCGTCGACATCGATCTTTCCATTTATTTGAAGGATTTCATGTTTGTGGGGTTTTCAGCCTCTACTGAAGGAAGCACAGAGCTACATTACATCCAGAATTGGAGCTTTCAGACCTATGGTTTTCGCCCCGTTAACCCACCAAGAATCCATCCCCACAACGTCTCCGACACCACCACCGTCCCTTATACGCCGCCGTTTCCAGTTTCGGATTCTGGAAATAGGCATCACAGGAGGATTGGTCTAGCTCTGGGGATCATCTTCCCGTCTTTCTTCTGTGCGGTTCTCACAGTCTTTTTCTTGATTTCTTTCAAGAAATGGAGGGGCATAAAAACAGACAAAACCCTGAAAGCAGAGCTCATAACAGGGCCCAGGCAATTCCTCTACAGAGAGCTCACATCTGCCACAAGAGGGTTTCATCAGAGCAGGATTCTTGGCAATGGAGCTTTCGGCACAGTCTACAAGGCCTTCTTCGCCGAAACTGGCACGTTTTCGGCCGTGAAGAGATCGAAACACTCCCACGAAGGTAAAACAGAGTTCCTCTCTGAGTTGTCCATAATTGCTTGCTTGAGGCACAAGAATTTGGTGCAACTTCAGGGCTGGTGCGTGGAAAAGGGTGAATTGTTGCTTGTTTATGAGTATATGCCTAATGGGAGTCTAGATAATGTCCTGTATCAGGATACTAGGCCTCTAAAATGGGAGTATAGATACAACATCGCTGTGGGGTTGGCCTCTGCTTTGACATACTTGCATGAAGAATGTGAGCAGCAAGTGATACACAGAGACATCAAGACTAGTAACATAATGCTCGACTCGAGCTACAACGCGAGGTTAGGCGATTTCGGGCTGGCGAGGCTGATGGATCACGATAAGAGCCCCGTCTCCACTCTCACCGCCGGAACAATGGGGTATCTTGCGCCGGAGTATCTTCAGTACGGCAAGGCCACGGAGAAAACGGATGTTTTCAGCTACGGGGTGGTGATACTCGAGCTGGCGTGTGGGAGGAGGCCGATTGAGAGAGAGGGAGACGGGCAGAGGACGGTGAATTTGGTGGATTGGGTGTGGAAGCTGCATTTCGAGGGGAATTTGACGGCGGCGGCGGACGGGAGGATGGAAGGGGAGTTTGAGGAGACGGTGATGAAGAAGCTGTTGCTGGTGGGGTTGAGCTGTGCTAATCCTGATGGAATGGAGAGGCCTTCCATGAGGAGAGTTCTGCAGATTCTCAACAATGAATCTGAGCCGTTGATTGTGCCCAAAGTGAAACCATCGCTGACCTTTTCCAATAGTCTTCCTTTGAGTATTCATGAGATATTTTCCGAGTGTGATGAAATGTCTGAATCTGAGTTTGAGATTAGATTGGGGGATTGATTTTTTATTTTGTTTTTTTGATTGTTTGTATACATTCGTGCTAGAGATTAATGCCATTTTCTTACTGTAGGTAATATGTGTTTTTTTAATTCTTTTATTGATTTGTAGTGTGTGCTTGTAAAAAATAAAAATTGATTGTTTGTATACATTGGTGCTAGAGATTAATGCCAATGATTTGCTTTTTTGATTGTTTGTATACATTGGTAGTGTTGTGCGTAATATAATGAGTGTTTTGGATGCGTAATATAATGAGTGTTTTGGATAGATAATAGATGGAGTTTTCTGGTTGCATAAGTAAAGAGAGTAGAGTTCATTGTGTAACCTACTTTATTCTCTGTTTTCAACATCATTCCGGATCTATTTACCTTTTGATTAAAAAAAAAAAAAAAAGGAAGTTCTTAGTTTTATTCTTGTATATACTCTATATATCTAACGAATACAATTTTTAACTTTTTATTTTGTCTTTGACTTTTCAATTCTTTTTAATAAAATTGATTTGTAATTTAAAATAAATTAAATAATTTTTTTTTTAAAAATTAATTAATTTAAGAAAATGAAATTATAAAAATATATTTTTATATAAGATTATTATTAGAATGAAGTGTATGTAAAAAAAAAAAATTAGAAAATCCTATAAAAAAAGGATAGAGAAAGTATATAAGAATTATGAAATCTGTTAACAAAAAAATAATTATTTGAAGTGCACAAATAAAGGAAAGTGAAACTGAGGGAGTATCAGAAAGGAAAAAAGATAAAAAAAAGAATCCTAAACTATTGCACTTTGCATCTATGACCTTAAATTACTTTTAGTTCAAAGGAGTTCATTAACTTCTATTCTACGAACTTGCAAAGCAACTCTTTTAATTTAGGATAATTCTTTATAAGTACACCATCTTTTACTCAATGTTTAATTTAATTCTGAGCTTCACGATTAGTGTAAAAAATTTCAACCTTTTAAAAAATTTCAATTCGATACACTTTTTTTTTTCCGGTCAGCAACTGATGATGTGTCTCGCCGGAGCACGTGAAATGTTGTCACGCTGGCATACACGTGTGAAATACTTTTTTGGTTAATTCTATATAAATACACCACCTTTTACTCAACTTTCAATTTAATCAAGAGTTCACGATTATTATAATATATTCCAACCTTTTAAAGAGTTTCAATTCGATACACATTTTTTTTCCGGTCAACAACTGATGACTTGTCTCGCCGGAGTGCGTGAAATGTTGTCACACTGGCGTACACGTGTGAAATTATTTTTTTATATTTTATCTTTTTTCCACATCATATATTATATATATATAAAATAACAAAATTTTATATTAAAAAATATTTTTTGAATGAGAAATACTATGGAAAAAAACATTTTCCACCATATTCAAGAGGGACTTGAAAAAACTGTGCTAATGGTACTGAATATCACCATTGAATTCTATATAAATACACCACCTTTTATGGTTTTGATATTCAGTACCATTAACACAGTTTTTTCAAGTCCCTCTAGAATATGGTGAAAAATATTTTTTTCCACAGTATTTCTCATTCAAAAAATATTTTTTAATATAAAAATTTGTTATTTTATATATATATAATATATGATGTGGAAAAAAAATAAAAAAATAAAAAAGCAATTTCACACTTGTACGCCAGCGTGACAACATTTCACTCGCTCCGGCGAGACACGTCATCAGTTGCTGGCCGGAAAAAAATGTGTTCAAATTGAAACTCTTTAAAAGGTTGGGATTTTTTATAATAATCGTGAACTCAGGCTTAAATTGAAAGTTGAGTAAAAAGTAGTGTATTTATATAAAATTTACCAAAAAAGTATTTCACATGTGTACGCCAGCGTGACAACATTTCACGCGCTCCGGCAAGACACGTCATCAGTTGCTGGCCGGAAAAAAAGTGTATCGAATTGAAACTTTGTAAAAGGTTGGAATTTTTTACGATAATCGTGAAGCTCAGGATTAAATTGAAAGTTGAGTAAAAAGTGGTGTATTTATATAGAATTAACCCTTTAATTTAAACAAATATGTCCTTTTAAGTATATATTTGTATCGATAAACTATTTTAGCTTATTAGAATTATATAAAAATGTATTTCAACTAATCATAAAATTTAAATATATTTTTATTTCTGTACCACCAATTTTAGTATTAATTTTATATTTTGATTTTATAATTTTTTTCAATTTATGTAATTAGATGATAAGTTTTCTAAATTTAAGAAAAAAAATTATTATAAATTTTTATATCACAAAATTATGTCATCATATAAAATATACAAAAATAATAAATATTGTTTTAGGATAATCGAAAAGGAATAAGGAATGAAGAACACAAAGGATTTGTTGACCCAGTTCGTCTGAAAGACTACATCTAGAGGCGTACCAAGCCAGATAATCATTTCACTATTTTTGTGTATGAGATCCATTTATATAGATTACAAACTAGGGTTTACATGGATATAAGATACATAATTAAATGACTAAACTATTGTTTGTCTAATATGTGTTTGCAATCACGCAAGTGTACGTGGACGTTGTCCTATTCGGCAATTGACCAACTTAAAATATCGAACACAGGAAAACGAGGCTTGATAAGCAAGAATTGATTGTTCAACAAAGGTGATTAACTAATAAAAGTTAAAAATGGTCTTTGCTTCTATCTACTATAGCAAGAAATCAAAATATTTAACTATCACCTTTGTTAAGATGAGCAAGTGTTGGAGGTGTGTGCATTGGAGTATTTCAATTATAGGTTCATTCAACAACTTATCAATCCTAGCATGCATAAGTATCACTTAAGGTACTAATCAAGCCAATAGACTCTATTAAATGCTTAGTTCTCACTATAACATTTAATACTCCACTTGAGATGTTCTTAGCTCCTAAGCAATTCTCATTGACATAGAAACAATAACACAAACACTTGGTGTGCACAATTATCAATCATGAACTTCAATGAATTAACTCAATTCTCATATGTTGCTAACTCAACTAGGCTCAAAACATCCAAATGCTTACACCAAAAGTTCAATCAATCATCAAGATAGAGAATTAATACATCAACCTAACTCATACATGCATGAGATTAACAAGCTATTAAACTACATCATAATCTCCATACACCAACGCCACAAGGGTATTAGCACATGGCTAATTTGCAAGTACAAACTACAATTAAGCTAATTACGATCATGATTAACATTAAAGTAAGAGAATTACAAGTAATCTTACCAATTGTGGATGAAATAGAAATACACTCCAAATATTTTCAATAGCTATCTTCTAATCCGGAACTCAAAGTGATAAATCCTACCGTACAATCGTAGCTAGCGATGTGTAGAATCTAAGGCAACGAACGGATTGAAGTTCTAACGGTTGGATCAAAGGTAATCAAAGAAATAAGAATGAAAATCAGAAGGAACCCAATTGGTAACTTCCCTAATCTCTCTCTAATCTAAGAATTAATGAAAAGCTAATGAATCCTCTATCCAAAATCTAATGCATGTGGTATTTATAGTGCTCGAATCATTAAGACTCATTTGTCCCTCATTAAATGGATGGAAAGACGAATTTGCCCTTAATTTTGCAAAAAACTAGAATCACGCTCGATCACCCTCTCACTGGCGCTCGAACTAGCCACATCGAGCGAATCTCTTCTTCAGATCGAGCGGACCCTTATGCCATGGTCAGACTAATTGTGCTCGATCAAAGGCTAATCTCGCTCGATGTGTAGTTTGATCTAAGTACAAGCTGCGACGTCCGTTTTCGACTTTTTTCAATCCAATGGCTCGTCCAAGCTTCCTAAGGTCTTCTTCTTGATCATCTAAGCCCCCTAAATGCTCGGATCACGTCATTTCTTCTTCCTCATCGTGATTTCCTCAATTTTTCCCGATTTAACCTATAAAAATAACTTTCATATTGCGTGATTGCAACCGAATTTAGGCAAACAAATTTCTTGTTCATTTTTTCCTATGAAAGAATAATCATATAAAAATTATTATAAATTAAATGGTTATAGTACAGATCTAATAATTAAAAAATAAATATTCAATATAAATTGAAGTTGAAGGTGCATTTGGTGTTAGTAAACGTTATATATATATATTTATATATTTATTAGGTAAGCACATAAAAGACGTTGTACATCCAATTTTTTTCCTAATTAGGAGAACATAACTTGACTATTTCACATATCATTTTCAAGTTAGATGTGTTTATTTCAAATTTTATTCTCTATATGTGCTTATGTTCTGTATATTTTATATATTGATGTCTTAATACAAGTTGGAAGATTTCTATCAAAATTCTTTTTATTGCTATATATTTATATAATTTTTTTTACATATCTTAAATTTTTTCTTCAGCATGAACTATTATATTTTTTGAATCTGAATCTATTGCTTAAAGATTATTTCAGGAACTTGAAGAGTTTTTGTTAACAACAATAGAAGAAGACTATAGAGGTCAAATAATGCATTATAGATCAAAATTCAGATAAGTTCACATTATTAGATTGTTTTCTTTATATGTGTATTGGTAATTCTTTTCATTTTTGTTGGGGAGGGGAGATTTAATGTTATATATTATATGTTATTATTTTGTGTTTGAATGTGATCTTTGGTTGAAAGTTACTTGAATGTGTTTTCAATGTAAAGTTGAAGATATGAGCAGTAATGGAACTTAAAAGACTGCATAGAAGATAAAAATTTTAAATTCGTAGATTGTTTTGATCATCATATTTGGCAAAAAACTACAAAAAGAACCAACATCATAATAATCAGTAAAAGCAACAAAATATGTAGACAGTTGCTTGTTTAATATCAAAAAGACATTAGAATGCTCCAGGTCCTACACTTGCTGGTTGTCCTTCTTTTCTTCTTTGATCACTAATGCTGTCTATTTTTCTGCAATAGAAGGAGAAAACTCACTCTCACCAATGAGTTTTCTTTTTAGGCTTGCAGTTTCATCAAACTCTCTCTCCATCTGATTTCTTGAAGTACCTGTTTGCAATAAAATCGATAAGAGTATTAAGTACATTATTCCAGCAATAATAGTAATAACATAGATTAACAATTTCTTGTTTAATGTCAAAAAGAGAAGAACTCTTCTAGTCATACACATGATGGTTATCCGCAGCTTTTATTTTTTTTATCATCATAATCCTTCAGCATAAAAAATTTGAGTGCTTCCTTCACCAATTCGTACTGGCACTTCATCTTCACTTTCTGAGCTGACAATCTCATAATCTGCCTCAGGAAATTGTGCCTCAGGGTCAGTCTCTGTGCCCATTGCAACTCTCAAAGCTTCTGCTGCAGACTTTGTCATTTTCTGCTTTTCAGTTTGAGCAACTATCACTTTACCTTTTCCCTTGTTCTTTATTAGCTTTTCAGCAAGAAAATCATCAAGAAAATTGGGTCTCATCAATTGATCTACATCATTGCAGTTTGTCCACTCAACAACCCACTGGAACAAATTCCTTTCTTCAATCTTTAGCTTCTCAAGCTCTTCTTTCACCAACTTCCATTCTTCAAATTTCTGCCTTACTTCTTCAAAGCCATCTATTCTTTCAATTGAAACAACAGGTTGTTGTTCAATCTGAGTTGGAGCTTTTTCAGCCTCTACTTCTTCTACTTCATTTTTCTGTACATTAGTCAAGTCTACAGCTGTAGACTTGTCAACTTCTTCAGTTTCTTCAGCTTTCTTGGAATGAAATCTTTTTGCTCTTTTCTCTCTATATACTTCATCCTCAGATTCAGTAGCTTCATCCACTAAGAGCAACTTCCTCCTTACATTTTTCTCTTTCCTTTCATAATGTTCAAAGGGCTTGAAACAGCTGTAGGTTTCTTCCTTTTCACATCCTTGGTATTCTTTCTCTTCTTCTGAGTAACAGCCATGGAGCATCCATAGCTCCTCTCTTGAAATTTGCCTTCCCAACAATTCTATGCACAAGTATTCGCTGTCCAGAGTGCCCATTGAACAAAGAAAATCCTATTTCTTTCAAGATATAATTAAGAAACAAACCAAAACCTTTGTTTCTTCCTTCCTTTACTACATCATTGCTAATGTTTCTCAAAAGTAATTCACCTATATCAACAAGAACTTCCTTATCTATGGTGATCATGAGATCCCATATAAGTCTAGTTCCTGTGTCATGTGCACCAGTTCTACATAACAAACATTTATCAATAACTTCATATAAATAAATGTACTCAACTGCAAGGTCATTTTTCTTGAATGTCCTCTTCCAATTCTCTGGAAATGGCTTTTCAGCTATGAACTTCTTCCAATAGATTTGATCTTCATCCCTAAAGTTGAGATTATCATAAAAATCTTCTCCAGTTCTTAAATGTAGGGCTCTGCAAATATCCTTGGTTCTGATATTAACCGTTCTTCCTTGTAACTTAACTGACAATCTCTTTCTCTCCACGTCCGTTTCAGCATTATTGTAGAATTCCAACACTATCTTGTCATCATATGCACTTGGAATATGAGTGAGGCAATAGTGTATTCCCTGGTTGATGATATTTCTAACCACTTCTTCCATAGCATCAGTTGGATTCTGCCTTTGCAGTTCTTCAAAATCAAATAGTGCGCCAAAAATCACTTTCATGGCCATAGCTTGGGGTTTGAGGTGTGAGGAATGGGGAGTGTTTAATGGGTTTCAAAAATGTAAAGTGAGGTCAAAGGAATCAAGAATCCTTTAAATACCTTTCTTTACACGTGCTTAAGACAGGGGAGGGTAGAACTATCTTTTAAAATGTATGAGTGTTTAAAATTTCGAACCAAAACTTATGGAATTAAGTTTGTCCAAAATCTAACTCATATGATCATTAAATTCAATTTAAAATGATGCACATATTCAAACATTCTATTAATTAAAATGCTGAATAATCCAAAACACCTGTAACAAAAGTACATGTTTCTGAATTTGTAGTGTCTCATTTAATTCCCAGAATTGTACAAAGTACTGTAGGTTCTCTAAATTTGCAGTTGACATGTTTTAGAATATGAAAGTCTACATTTATAAGGAGTCTGCAGTTCGATGCCAAGTCTACAGCTGTCGAGTTAACAACTCTGCAGTTGAATGACTTTGCAGCTGCATATTTTCCTTTTTAATAGATTTTCAATTTCTAAGTTTGTCTTTGCAATTTAGTGATTTTCACAGAGTCTTTTCACAATTCTAGCATTCCCAAATTACCTCTCAATATTGAGAATCTTGATTCGCACAATGGTTTAGTGAAAATATCAGCAATATTCAAGTCAGTATGAATCTTTGTCAATTTCACATCCTTTCTTTCAACATGATCTCTTATGAAATGATGCCTTACATCTATGTGTTTTGATCTAGAGTGTAACACTGGATTCTGTGTAATAGCAATATCACTTGTATTGTCACAGAATATAGTGGTTTCTCTTGCATCAATCCCATAGTCTTGTAATTGATATTGCATCCATAAGATTTGTGCAAAACAGCTTCCAGCAGCGATGTACTCTGCCTCAGCTGTAGAGAGAGCAATAGAGTTTTGCTTTTTACTGTGCCATGCCACCAATCTTTCACCTAAGAATGGACAAATCCCACTAGTACTCTTTCTATCAATCTTGCAACCTGTAAAATCTGAGTCAGTGTACCCAATGAGTTCAATTCCTCATTCTTTAGGATACCATAATCCTAGATTTTGTGTGAATTTGACATATTTGATGAACTTCTTTACAACATTCAAGTGTGATTCCTTAGGATTAACTTGTAATCTAGCACATACACCTACTGCAAACATAATTTCAGGTCTGCTTACTGTAAGGTACAGTAATGATCCAATTAACCTCCTATATTTGGTCACATCAACACTTTTGCCATTTTCATCTTTGTCTAAACTCACAGAAGGTGTCATAGGTATATTGGTAGGCCTAGAGCTATCCATTCCAAATCTTTTGATCAGCTCTTGAGTATATACTTAGCTTGATTGATGAAAATTCCATCTCTCATTTGCTTAACTTGTAATCCCAAAAAGAAATTCAGATTTCCCATCATGCTATTTCAAACTTCTCTTTCATGAGCTTAGAGAACTTTCTGCATAAATCTTCATTGGTTGATCCAAAGATTATATCATCAACATAGATTTGAATAAGCAATATGTCATCTCCATGTTGTAATCTGAATAAGGTCTTGTCAACTATACCCTTTTTGAATCCATTTTTGATCAAATGATCACATAGGTATCATACCATGCTCTTGGTGCTTGTTTAAGTCCATAAAGGGCTTTTCTAAGCTTATAAACCATGTCTTCAGCTGTAGATTCCTCAAATCCTGGTGGTTGTTCAACATACACTTCCTCTGATAGCAAACCATTAAGAAATGCACTCTTTACATCCATTTGATAGACTGTAAAGTTCATATGTCCAACATAGGCTAGAAATATTCTTATAGCTTCTAATCTTGCAACTGGGCAAAAGATTCATCAAAATCTATGCCTTCAGATTGACAATAACCTTGAGCAACTAGCCTTGCTTTTATTTCAGGTTACAATCCCATCTTCATCAAGTTTATTCTTGAACACCCACCTAGTTCCAATTACTTTGTGATTTCTAGGTCTTGGTACAAGTTCCCATACTTGATTTCTCTCATAACCATTCAATTGTTCTTGCATTGCAATGATCCAATTTACATCCTGCAGTGCTTCATGAATATCTGTAGGTTGAGATGAAAGAAATGTAGCAAACTTTGCCTCATAGATTTATTTTCTGGTCTTTACAGCATCTGATAAGTTTCCAATTACATTCTCAGTGGGGGGGGGGAGGGGTGATCTTTTAACCAAATCAAATCTGGTTCAAGTCTTTGATCAATGTTCTGTGCAGCTGTAGATTCACCTACTGCAGACTCATCAGGTCCTTTTGTTGGTGTTTCTACTTCTGCTGGGACATTTTCACAGACTTGTTCTTCGTCAATCTCTATAGATGGTAACTCATCTATCACAATGCCAAAACCTTTGTTGATCAATTCTACATGAGTTTTGATTTCAACATATGGCTGCTGACTTGTGACTGTAGAGTTGTCCTCTTTAGAGTCTTCAACAATTCCTTCAGGGGAGCTATGTTGTTCATAAAAAACAACATGATGTGATTCTTCTACAATCATTAATCTCTTGTTATACACTCTGAATGCTTTACTAAAATTAGAATAACCTAAAAAGATACCTTCATCTGACTTTGAATCAAAAGTCTTGAGGTGTTCTTTTCCATTATTCAATATGTAGCATTTGCATCCAAATATTGGAGTCCTTCATTTCCATAACTCATATGGAGTCTTCTTATGATCTTTTACAGTTAAGCATCTATTTTATGTATAGCATGATGTGCTTGTTGCTTCTGCCTAAAATCTCTTAAGTAGATTTGCTTCAACAATCATTGTTCTGGCTGCCTCTTTGAGTTTTCTATTTTTCCTTTATGCAACACCATTTTGCTGTGGAGTTCTGGCTGTAGAATACTCATGCATTATGCCATAGAGTGAACAATATTCTTCAATGACTTGATTTGTAAATTCTGTCCCTCTGTCTGATCTGATCTTCATAATCTTCAAGTTCTTTTCATTCTGAATCCTCCTCAACAACTCTGGTAGCCTCTGTAGAGTTTCACTCTTCTTTCTTATAAACACTGTCCAAGAAAATCTTGAGTAGTCATCTACTACCACTAGAGTGTATTTCTTTCCACTAATGCTTACATGTTCTATGGGTCCAAAAGATCCATATGCAGTAATTCAAGTACTCTTGATGTGCTTGAGTGTGTCTTGCTCTTGACAGTCTTCTTGATTTATTTCCCTTTAACACAGGCATCACATAGATGTTCCTTCCTGAACCTTGTGTTTGGTAGATCTCTTACAAGTCTGTTATTCACAAGTTCATTTATGGTTTTAAAGTTTATGTGATTCATCCTTTTGTGCCATTGTTGATAGAATTTACTAATCGATGTTTATTTATGTGGCTTTACAACATATCAATCCTATCAAACAATAATCTTTGAATTAATGTTCTTAGGGAGGGAGAGAAGATAGTTTAGAGAGAAGATAGTTTAGAGAGAGAAATATTGCAGTAGGGATTGTATTAATTGTGTGAGAATCCGCCTAATAGTACAAAAGAGGTCTTATTTATAGGTGTGCGAGTGTGAGACGGCACCTTACGAGCCTATTTGGCTTTCGGTGTTGACGAAGGTCCCTAACCTTTGTCCTGGTCCCTTACACTGCATCCTACGTCGTGCCTCATCCTACTACAATGCCTTAGGCTAGATGGGCCTCATTAAAAACCTCGCCGTAAACCACCCTTGTGGATAAACTGGACGGAGGGAAAAAGAGCACGCCATCGGGGTCCTATTGACCAACAAGCGAGCTCCTAGGCAAACTCGAAGGTGGATTTCACTGGTTTGGGCGAGCTATGGGGCGAGCTCCAGTGCCTTGCGTGGTTAACCAGCATCGAGCGATGATGGACCTCGGCGAGGTCTTCAGGGGACAGGGGGCGAGCTCGGGGTGAGCTCCAGAATGACAGAGGCGAGCTCCTTTGGGCGAGCTATGCAGGTGAACTGTCCCCATGCGGACGAGCTCCTTACTTCCACGGATTTGGGTGAGTCTTGGCGACCTGCCAAACCTTCGTAATTATCTACATGCTAATAGTGTTAGTTCGCCAGATCAACATTTGCCCCCCAGCTCGTATGCGCCATGACCTCGTCAAATGTGCAAGCGAGCTGGAAAACTCAAAACTCGACGAACTACCCATGGGTGATTGTCGGGCTAGCAGGTGAACTCGGCCAAGTCTATTGCTTCTGGCCGACGTGATGCGGGAATCCAGGAGTCACGCACATCCTTTGAGGTCTCGGTTCCCACCCACCACCATGTCAACTTTCAAATTTCTTGCAAACAGGTCCCTGTACTCCGTGAATATTGCACCTCGCCCCGACGTCTATAAATAGGGGGAAATAGATTCATTTCCTCACTTTCTGCATTTTGAATTCTCAGAGCTTTCCCGGTGACCAATTTTTCTTGTGCTCGACGGATTTTCGAAGGCTCTTCAAGGTAGGATTCGATCTTTCTTCCCTTCTCTTTTGCCCTTTTACGTGATTTTCTTCCATTTTTTCAGAATTATTTGGACTTTGGATCGTGGACTGTGTCGAGAACCCCCTTGGATTTCCTTGACTTTGGGACTGTTGGATCTTGGACTGAGAAACCTTTGGACTCCTTTGAGACCATGTCGACATGCTCCTCAAGTAGAACCCTGTCGGACCGGAACCCTGATAAACGGCCAATAATTGAGGATGAGCCACCTCGGGTTTCACTCGTGGAGATCGGTTCCAGTTTCGAGGTGACCTCGGCAGCTCGCCAGGTCCCCGGCGAGCTGCGTAGTGAGCTACATCCTGATCCGGAGGAAGGCGCCTCCAGTTCCGTATACCGCGAGGTATGGGAGGAAGATGGCGAGGTCGCCCAAGAGGAAAGAGTTGCCAGCGGCAACGAAGGACCCGAGGAGGTTGATGAGGGCAATGCCGAGGTCGGCGAGGAGGGTGGCGACCTGGAGGAAGTCACGCTCGAATGGTTCCGCCGTATCGGTTTCCCGGAACCCCAACTGGTTGAGTACCAGGTTCCCACCCAGGTGGTTCATCCATTCGATTGGAACGAGTACGTCGCTGAGTACGTGGCGAGCTTCCCCTGCCCGAGTAGGATACCTCCCGCCGTCCTGGAGGATGTTGCCCCGTCCGAGTACAAAGCTGGCGAGGTGATGAGCCTTATTGATGAATGCGACCTGCCCATCATACGCAGGGAATATCGCATCCCGCTCGACATCTACATGTACGCTCCAATGAAGGATGAGCGAGCCGACGCGCCTCCTGAGGGGATGATCGCCTTGAATGTTGATGTCCTGAGGGCCGGGCTTACATTGCCACTGCACCCGATCATCGGCCAATATCTTGCTGATAATAACCTGGCCATCACCCAGCTCACTCCGAATGCGTGGAGTAATCTTCTCGCCGCCCTGTCTGTTTTTGGGCTGGAGGGTTATGAAAATGCGACGACCTCGGTGGACCTGGGATAGCTCTTCGCCGTGACCAAGCGGGCCTAGGATGGAGCGGGGTATTATTATTTGAAAGCTCGCCCAGGGGAGAAATTTCTCGGGGACTTGCCAAACAAAGTTCGTGACTTGAAGAAGCAGTTTTTCTTCATCGGTGGAGACTGGCGAGCTTCCAGCACGTTCCATGGATGAGGTGGCCGTATTCCCACTCCGGAGGGATACGGGGAAGCCAGCAGTAGGTCGCCTATTTCGGTGTGTGTGGGTCGAATTGGATATACTAATTCTAATTTTCTTTCTTTTTGCAGTTCCAAAGCGCCACAAATCCAGCAGAGGCAGGCCTAAGGTATCGGCCCAGTTCGACGTGGTGCGCGCAATCTGCTGCTTAAGAAGTGAGAAGGATAGGCAGGTCGCCCACCTGTGCGCGCACCATTGCCTGCGGCTCGCCGGGCTCCTCACACTGCATCACCACCTCGATATCCAAGGTCCCGAGCTCCCAGGTTTAACTCTTCGAAGCTCGCCTATGGGGGGGGTGTAGCTCGCCCATTATGCTGATATTCTTAGTTTTTTACGCAGACGGTAGCTTTGTCACCATCCCAATCACCGAGGTCCTCGAAGCCTATCGAACCGTGAAGGAACACTTCGAGATGGGCCCACCTTACCCCAACAGACTTGCCCCATCATCCATGCTCGCGCTGGAGGCGAGCAAGGAGGCAGAGCTCGCCTCCAAAAAGGGCGAGGCAGGGGGGTCGGGAGCACAAAAGGAGAAGGCCAAGGCTCCTGAGAAGTCCAAGGCATCAGAGGTCACCCGGGCCGGCTGAGGTGGGGGGAGATCTGTTGCCCCCTCCGAGCGAGGTCGAGAGAAGAAGGGGTCCCCAAAGGGGGGAAGGATCCCGAGCTGGCGAGGAGGATCCCCCCGCTCGCAAGAGGACAAGGTATACGTTCCTGGTCGATGAGGACTCCGACCGGGTTGAGAGGACTTCAGCGAGGTCCGGGCAGGGGACTTCTGCTCAATCTACTGCCCCGTTAGCGGCCATGCCTATTCAGAGTTCGCCCCCCTCTCCATCTCCATTCGGGGTGCAAACCACTGACGACACGCTCCTGGGCTGGGACCCCGATCGAGCTCAGTAAGTAGCTCGCCCAGTCGACCTTCATCGCCTATTATCTCTTATTTTTCTAACATTTTCTATCTGTTTTGGTTTCGCAGTTATGCCCCGATTGCCTTCCCGAACCGCCACGAGGCCCTGCATGCCTTCGAGCGATCCCGCTCCCTTACATCGATGCGGAACCTCCCTCCGGGCGTAGCATGAAATGCCGTGAGTGAGATGCCAAGGCATTGGACGACTCCGTCGGTGGCGAACATCAATGGCCAAGATCTGAAAGAGAACCTCCTCCTCTCGGCTCATCATGCGAGTAGATTGGTGCTCGCCAATCAGAAAGCTCTCGAGCAGCTCACCGAGTTGGAGGCAGGTCGCTCCGATAGGAACAGAAGGATGTTGGCGCTGGCGGACACCGCTGACAAGGCGAAGAGGCAAGCACAACTCGCCGAGGAGAGGGCCGAGGCATCGTTGGCCGCCGAGCAGAGTGCCCTTCAGCAGCTAGAGACTGTCCAACTCCGGCTCGCCAGGCTCGAGTAGGAGACGGAGGCCAGGATAAAAGCCAAGGAGGAGGAGCTCGCCGCCCAGCTCGCTCAGGAGGTCGGCAGCCATGGGATCACGAAGAAGGACCTCGCGCTGCAGCGGGGTTTGGTGAAGAGCTCCAGCGCTGAGTGCGAGAGGCTGAGGGGCGAGCTGGAGGCGAAGACTAATGAGATTACCGAGCTGCGGCATGCCGCTTCCTCCTCGCCGGATCTGGCAGCCGTGAGGGCTGAGGCCTCTGACAAAGGATGCGTCCAATGTTATGCCGAGGTCTTGCGGACTCTCTGGTGGACTCGAGCTCACAAGGATGATGAGGTGGAGGCCGTTGTGGGCGATTTCAAGGCCTGCCTGGACCGGGTTCCCTTCCCTGATGGCCCCGAACTGGATATCGGCGACCTCCCGGAGCTCAGCATACCTCTCGACTTCGTGCCCGCCTGATTTCAAGTTATCAAAACGGTCGAGGTGCCGGAGCTGGGCATTGTTGAGGAGGAGGTCACCGGCGAGGAGGGACAGGTTCCTCTTACTGTTGCATAGCTCCAAGAATCTAGCGGGGATGTTGTGCTGAACCTCAGTGAGTTCGACACCACCGGGCATACTGGCAATATAACCACAGAGGCCGAGCTCGCACTCCCATCCGATCCGGTGGCCCCTGGTCCCAGCGAGGTGCCCGCTGATGCCCCTCCTGCTGCTCCAGATGTTTAGGCCTTCTTTTGCTTTCTTAGACTAGCTTTTTATTTACCAACTTGTGGTAGGTCGCCGGGCTGCGGAGCTCGCCCAGAAGGAGCTCCATTTTTGTAGCCTTTGCCTTTTTGTTCGAGTAGATTTAGCTCGCCGGGCACGTGCAGCTCGCCCAGAAGGAGCTTTTTTGCAGTTCAAAGACGGTCAGCTGGTCGGTCTTTGTGGCCAGCACAGCTACTCATACTTAGGATTTTTTCAAGTATATTTTTTGCTTGAAAATCCCTTAAGTATCTTTTGAATATAAGCCGAGCATTTTTTGTCCAACTCTTTTCCTTTATGTATTTGCGCTTTTACGTTATAATTTCCTAAATAGCTCGTTCTTATTTATTTTTCTGGTACATAATTATTTGCCTTATTCTACTTTGAGAAGCGAATCGTTCGTTTTACGTCACTTACGACTACGAATTGTACCTCTATTTTGAGAGCGCGTATTCTTCGTCTTACGCCACTTAGGGCCGCGAATCGTTCGTCTTAGACCACTTAGGGTGGCGAACTGCACTTCGATTGATTCACGTTGGGCCATTAGGTTTCATGAACCTTGCCTTAGACGTTTTTTCATCTTTTTCGTGAATTTTTCTAACTTATGGTAGTAAGTGCTTAGCAACCCTTTAAAGAGGGTACCTTCGCGACCTTGGGCACTTTGGCCTTTGCCTTCGAGCTATTTAATTACAACGTTTGGGACCTTGGTCCTTGCGCATTGAGGATTTTTGAGCATATGGGCGAGCTGGGTTTGGCGAGCTCTCCGGAGCAGTGGGCGACCTGGTGCAGCTCGCCCGGTTGGAGAGCTGCATAGGTCTAAACACTTGGGAATTTTTTGAATTTCTCTGACTTTGCAAATTTTCCAACTTTTATAGTAATGTTATTTACATCGGTTGCCATCGACATTTCTGATGCAAACCTTCGACTAGTCTATTACAGGATTCTAGTCTATTGGTAGAACTTTTTTAGGTGTGCCGAGCTCCAGGTGTATGACGAAGCCTTGCCTTCTGCGTCTTCTAAATCATAGGTACCGTTTGGCCAGGCTGCGGTGACCCGGAATGGTCCTTCCCAGTTTGAACCGAATACACCTGGTGGAGCCATCAATTTATTTTTTAACACCAGGTCTCCGACCTTGAATTTTCGGTCTCGGACCTGAGAGTTGTAATATTTTTCCGCTCTATGCTTGTAGGTGGCGTTTTTTATTTCGGACGAAGCTCTGGTCTCCTCGATCAGATCCTTCTCTACTGCCAGGGCTTCGTCATTCTTTTCTTCATCATACCCCACCACCTTCCAAGTCTTGTTCTGGACTTCAACCGGGACTACGGCTTCAGTCCCGAAGGCTAGGGCAAACGGGGTCTCCCCGGTGCTGGCCCGATAGGAAGTTCTATAAGACCATAGGACCTCCGGGAGTTCATCCGCCCAGCTCCCTTTCTTCTCTTCGAGGCGGAGTTTCAATATGTGTTTCAGAATCTGGTTCACCGCCTCGACCTGGCCGTTCAACTGAGGATGATATGGAGTTGAGTAGTGCTTCTTGATGTTCCATGAACTGCAGAAGTCCCTCAACCTCTGTCCGTGAACTGCCTTCCATTATCAGTGATGACCGACTGCGGGAGCCCAAATCTGCAGATCAGGTTTTTCCAAATTAAGCCGATCATCCTTTCTTGGGTTATGGTTGTGAGAGCTTCGGCCTCAGCCCACTTAGTGTAGTAGTCTACTGCTACGACAACAAACTTTACACCGCCTCTACCAGGTGGAAATGGGCCGATCAAGTCGATTCCCCATTTCACGAAAGGCCATGGGCTGAACACCGACTTCAGCTGGTTGGCTGGGGAGTGGATGTTAGGTGCGAAAAGTTGGCACTTTCGGCACCTTCGAGCGAAGCTGATGACATCTTTTCGAAGAATGGGCCAGTAGTATCCCTGCCTGATCGTCTTGTATGCCAATGCTTGCCCCCCAGCGTGACTCCCACAAATCCCTTCGTGAATTTCTTCTAACACTTCGGACCCCTGCTTCCTAGTTAGGCATTTGAGTAGGGGTAGAGAGAATCCACGTTTGTAGAGTTGGCCATCCAGCAGTGTATATCTGGCAGCTTGCTTTGCTAGTCGGCTAGCTTCCCAGGTGTCCACGGGGGTTGTTCCGTCTGTCAAATATTTTTGGATTGGAGTGCTCCAATCTTCACCATCTTCACTATCCTCCCGCCCCCCACTCGAGGTTTGATTTATTTTGTAATTGGACGTCGAGGGGTTTTTCAGTGTGGTGATCACAACCTCCGTGAATTCGGCTTAACCGTTGCTAGTAGCTAGCCGGGCTAGAGCATCTGCTTGTGTGTTTTCTAGCCGCGGTATCTAATTGATGTAAACTTATGTAAACATCGAGATCAGATGCGCGGCTATCTTCTGGTAGGTCATCATCTGCTGGTCTTTTGCCTCATATTCCCCCCGGACTTGAGATATTATTAGCTGGGAATCTCCGAAAACTTGAAGATTGGTGGCCCCCACAGCTAATGATAGCTTAAGTCCCGCTATCAGTGCTTCATACTCCACCTCGCTGTTGGTTGCTCGAAAGTCGAACTGAATTGCGGAGGTGAAGACTTGTCTATCTGGGCTGATCAGGACCACGCCGGCGCCTGCTGCTATGCTGGTTGATGATCCGTCTACGTAGAGATGCCAAGGAGCTATACGCCCCCTCGTCGGATCTTGTGGGAAAGTTAGCTCGACGATGAAGTCGGCAAGTGCTTGTCCCTTGATCGCTGTTCGGGGTGCGTAGGTTATACCTTATTGGCTGATCTCTAGTGACCATTTCAGCAGGCGTCCGGCGGTGTCTGGGCGTTGTAGTATTTGACGCAGTGGGAACGTTGTCAACACCTCTACTGGGTGGTCAAAGAAGTAGGGCCTCAATTTTCTAACGCTCATCACCAGTGCATAAGCTAACTTCTCTGTTGGGGTGTACTGCAACTCAGCTTCGTGTAGTACTTGGCTTACGTAGTACACTGGTAGGTGTGTTTTCGCCTCTTCTCGGACCAGGACGGAGCTGATGGCCACCTCCGACACAGCCAGGTAGAGGTATAGCTTTTCTCCAGGTATCGACTTTGACAGGACCTGTGTATCTGCCAGGTATGTTTTGATGTCTTCGAAGGCTCGTTGGCATTCACTTGTCCAAACGAAGTGGTTTTTGAGGTGGAGCTTGTTGGCTTTGGCCGCCTCTTTGTACCTCCGTGTATTTGCCTTAATCGCCTAGAAGAACAGATGATTTCGGTTGCCGGACCTAGAGATAAATCTGTTCAGGGCTGCCATGCACCCAGTTAGTCTTTGAATTTTCTGGACGGAATCTGGTACACCCATCTCGATTATGCATTGGACTTGTGTCGGGTTGACCTCAATCCCATGTTGGCTAACTAGGTGCCCCAGGAACTTTCCGGAGTGTACGCCGAAGCTGGTCTTTTTGGGATTTAACTTCATGTTGTAGTGGCGTAGTATGTCGAAGGTCTGTTTCAGGTGGTCCTCCTTTCTCAGACTCTTGACAACTATGTCATCTACGTACACCTCCATGGATTCGCCAATGTGTTGGTCGAACATTTTGTTCACCAATCTTTGGTAGGTAGCTCCGGCGTTGATGAGTCCGAACGGCATCCTTTCCCAGCAATACATGTTCTTGTTGGTGTAGAACGCCGTATGTTCCTGGTCATCTGGGTGTAGAGCTATCTGGTGATAGCCCGCGAAAGCATCCATGAATGTCATCATTTCATGGCCTGCGGTGCTATCCACCAGCTGGTCGATGTGAGGTAGTGGGAAGTTGTCCTTCGGGCATGCTTTGTTCAGGTCTGTGAAGTCAATGCAGAGTCTCCACGTCCCATTGTGTTTCTTCACCAGGACGGGGTTCGCGACCCACTGCGGACACAAAGCTTCTTTGATGAGCTTGTTGTCTAACAACTTTTCCACCTCAACAGTTAGAGCTGCGTATTTGTCTGGTCCATATTTTCTTCGCTTTTAGAGTATGGGTCTCCTCGTCGGGTCTATGTTAAGTCGGTGGCAAGCATGTTCCAATGGGATCCCCGTCATATCTTCGTGGGACCAGGCAAATAAGTCTAGGTTGGTCATTAAGAATAGCTCCATCCTCGACCGGTACGGTTCAGGTAACTCAGAACCGATGAAAAGTTCTAAGTCCCTTTCCGGGTCCACCGGGAGTGCCGTCAACTCTTCCATGGGGGTGACTTTTCTCTTCTGACTTTTCCATCTCGGGTCGCTGATGAACTCGTCCCACTCCTCTTGTGACATCTGCGTAGGCTCATGGCCTATGCGCGGTTCGAGGTCGTCGGGTTGGCTCTCAGCTTGGGTGGGCTCATCGGCTGTGAGCACCTCAGGTGGTTTGTCAATTTGGGATGGTGCGGTGACTTGGGGAGTTGGGTCAACGTCCATTGGTGTTGGTTCTTGTCCTCCCGCAGGTCCCCCATCTTGGGCTTCATCAACCACCTCCATGGGAGCAGGTTGCTGCTCCTGCGCAGGTGCTGATCCCCGCGCAGGTCTCAACACTTGGGTTTCTTCCCAGTCCTCCATTGGTGTCGATTGTGTGTCTTGCACAGGTCCAGTGCCTTGGTTGACTTCTGAAAAATCGCCTACCTCCATCATCTCAGTTTCGACCGAGATGACGTCTAGGATGTTTGGCTCGTCTGCAGGGATCTGTACGTCCTCTTCGAGGATGTGGACCTGTGTAACGGACTTCTTGACCCGGCCGTCTTTGATTTGAAGTAAACACTCTCGGGCCTTCTTCTGGTCACCTTTTATAGTTCCGGCACCTTTTGGAGTTGGGAATTTTAAACAGTAGTAGTAGGTCGAACACGCCACTTTGAATTCATTAATAAACGGGTGACCAAGGAACCCATTATAGGAGGACTGCTGGTCGACAACAAGGAAATCTATGAGCCTAGTCAGTCTCCTTTCGGAATCCTCAGCCGATACAAACTGGACGCTCAACCTAACACTACCTAGGGGGACGGTTACAACCTCTCCGAACCCCACTATCCTAGCATTGCTAGGTTCCAGATACGACTCAAAATCACCTAAGGCATCCAATGTGGATTTGAAGAGAATATTGGTGAATGCGCCGGTGTCCACAAGTAGCCTGTGAACTCGGACGTTTATGATGTTGGCAGTTATCACCAACGAGTCGTTGTGGGGCATCAGTACTCCCTCCAGGTCCGCCGAGGAAAACTTCAGCTCGTCAGTAAGCTGCGAGAAGGTCCTGGGGCCGGAGCTGCCCTCCTGGACTTGGTTTATGGCCCGGATTTCGGCCTTCCTCTTTCTCCTGGATATGGAGGATCCCCCGTCCTGGAGACCTCCGGCGGCTCCGATCTTCCCCTCGAGAACCAAGAGTTCCCGGGTGGGCTCCATATTTTGCTGAGGCTGGGGAGGTACCCTCCGTCTGTTGTGGGGACCAGGTTGGTCCGCTTCCTCCTCCTCATCATCGGAGGTAGCCCTCCTCTCGAACCTAGGCCTCTTAGCTGGGGCCTTCTTCACGAATTCAGCCAGTTTACCATCCTCGTAAAATTTCCAGAGCTGCTTGAGGAGGTCTCGGCACTCGCTGGTGAAGTGGCCGATGGCCTGATGGTAGGCACAGAATTTTTTGGGGTTGAGCTTCGTGCGGTCCTGACGAATTTGCCTTGGCTCTTCCAGCATGGCCTTGCCTTTGACGGCAGTGAAGACGTGGTAGACGGAGACAGTGAGGACCTGGTTGAGCTTTTCGTTGAGCTCGTCTCCCTCGCTAAAGGCTTTTAAGTTCCGGGGAGCTTTGCAGGTGCCCCCGGACTTCTTCCCCTAGGGCTTCCTTTCTTCGTGGGCACTAACTTCTTTCAGTAGTGCCTCCTGTATAGCCACGAACACTCCCGCCTTATGACGGAACTCGCTATAAGTGTTGAGACATGCGAGGTGCATCTCCTTCCAGAGGTCGGTGCCCCTCCTGAGTCCGGCCATCGCTGCGACGACCTTGGTGTCTTCACTCACTGGCTCGCCTTCCAGCAGGATTTTGTCGAACCTTTCCAGGTATTGCTGGTCGGTCTCGCTCTCGCCTTGATGGATGTTGGCGAGTCGGTGCTTCTGGGTAAGGTAGGAACCGAACCCAGAGAAGTGGGCCAAGAACTCCCATGAGAGTTGGCCAAATGAGGAGATTGACCCCGGGGCGAGTGAACAGAAACAACGGTGAGCTCGATCCCCTAGGGTCAGTGGGAAATTCCGGCACTGGGTGGAATCGGTGGCGCCTACCGAAATCATGAAGTCCGCGTACTTGGCCAGGTGGACTTTCGGGTCAGATTCGCCTTCGTACGCGGACATCACCGGGAATTGGATTTTCTTCTGGACCGGTGCGCGGAGGATGGCAGGTGCCAATGGGGATGTGGGGAGGGTCGTGGCGTCAGGTCCGCCAGACTTGGCTGCTACTTGTGCTTGTAGCATTTCAACGGCCCTTTTCAGCGAGGCCAGCTCGTCATCCCGGGTCACCTCCGGCGGGGGCTGCTCAAAGGTCGTGCATCTCGCGGATGCACATCCCCGAGGTGCCTCACTCTAGGGTGACCTCTCAGTGGCGGGCTGGAATTGGCGTCCGCCGTGGGGGCCTAGCCGGTCAGTGGCGGGCCTCCTCAGCCTTTCGTGGGCTGATCTGTGTGGCTGCTGGTCGGAGTCCCCGTGGGACGCAGCTGGGGCCGCCGTCCGCTCATTTTCCCCATATCTCGGGCCCAGGCAGCCTTGGAGGACTTCCCTCCTTTGTGATTGGTGGGTGCCATATGCCCCGGTGTAGGCCGACTCCCTTCCGGTGTAAGGAGCGGGATCCTCCTCCACCATCTTGGCCTTGCCGGTCCTCTCCCTGCTCTGGCGAGCTTGTGCCGAGCTCGCCTCTTGCTCGGTGGGGAGTATGCTGTAGTCCCCCCTGGTCTGGGTGCCCTGAGTGGGCCTGGTTTGCTCCCGGGCTTCGGCAGCTGGAGCTCGCCTGGGTACCAGGGCGAGCTCGTCCTGCTGTCGCTGCTGCAACCTCTGTAAGGTCGCGATGGTGTGTTGGAGCTCGTCGGGGTTGCTGGCCAGGTCCCTCAGGGCGGGGGCCAAGTCTTCCTGGGTCACCACAACTCGCGGAGCTGCGGTGCTCTTCTGGGGAGGTGGTTGTGATGTCTCCACCACCTGGCGTGAGGTCTCCACCTCGGCCTGGTTTTGATCCCCCCTTTAGACCTTCCCGCAGCTGTGGAGGCCTGTCCCTTGGCGGCTCGAGTGTTAGCCATTTTTGGGTTTCGGAGGGGGTAACTTGCTGAAGGTCACCGAGGTGGAGGGAGGTCGCCGGGGTAGTGGAGGTCGCCGGAGTGGTGGTCGTCCAGCTTAGGTGGAGCTGGGCGAGTCTTTGTCTAGCCTTGCGTGTGACGAATTATCTGAAATTTGGTTTATTCGTGTACACGCGCGCGTTTGAAAACTTATCCCGGGCAGATTTCGTAAAATCCGAAGATTCGGGTTTTTGTCTGGAAATCTGGGTTCTTCGTTCAAGGGATGAAGATGTATGTGTATTTTCAAGTGTTCTTGAGTTTTATCATGAACACCTTCAAATCTTCAAACCTTCAAATCATCAAACAAACCCTAACTTTTTGTTCTTGAAATTTTTAATTTTTCAGACTCGAGCACCCTTCTTCTAGCGCCAAATTGTTGATAGAATTTACTAATCGATGTTTGTTTATGTGGCTTTACAACATATCAATCCTATCAAATAATAATCTTTGAATTAATGTTCTTAGGAAGGGAGAGAAGAGAGTTTAGAGAGAGAAATATTGCAGTAGGGATTATATTAATTGTGTGAGAATCCGCCTAATATTACAAGAGAGGTCTTATTTATAGGTGTGCGAGTGTGAGACGGCACCTTACGAGCCTATTTGGCTTCCGGTGTTGACGAAGGTCCGTAACCTTCGTCCTGGTCCCTTACACTGCATCTTACGTCGTGCCTCATCCTACTACAATTCCTTAGGCTAGATGGGCCTCATTAAAAACCTCACCGTAAACCACCCTTGTGGATAAATCGGACGGAGGGAAAAAGAGCGCGCCATCGGGGTCCTATTGACCAACAAGCGAGCTCCTAGGCGACTCGAAGGTGGATTTCACTGGTTTGGGCGAGCTATGGGGCGAGCTCCAGTGCCTTGCGTGGTTAACCAGCATCGTGCGATGATGGACCTCGGCGAGGTCTTCAGGGGACAGGGGGCGAGCTCGGGGCGAGCTCCAGAATGACAGAGGCGAGCTCCTTTGGGCGAGGTATGCAGGTGAACTGTCCCCATGCGAACGAGCTCCGTACTTCCACGGATCTGGGTGAGTCTTGGCGACCTGCCAAACCTTCGTAATTATCTACATGCTAATAGTGTTAGTTCGCCAGATCAACAGCCATAACCAACTAACCTCATTGGAACTGTTAGCAAGAAAACAGGTAGTTTCAGCTGTACAGTCCCACTCTATAATGTAAACATTTCCTTTTCTAGTTCCTATCAGTTTTGTGGTTTGGGATTCAATATCTTTGACTATGCAAGTGTCATGTGTAAAGTCTACAGTGTAGCCTTTGTCACAAAATTGACTTGCACTAAGCAAATTATGCTTCAAGCCTTCTACTAAATAGACATCATTGATCTGAACATTTTCTTTAAGCAAACTTCCTGATCCTTTAGTTGTTCCACTGGCATTATCACCAAAAACAACCTTAGTGATGAGGCCAAAAATTGCACCTCATCTAACAAACGACCAAGGGTTGGAAAATGCATCCGGGTTCATCATTGTTCGACTTGAATTCAATGAACGATCTCCCGATTCTTCGAATCTATCGTGATAACCTGCACAAAGATCGAGCTGGAGGGGGCTCCGGCGTCGATCCTCCGATGATCAAGTCAGTAATGCGTATTTTTAATTAAACCATAAGGAAATACAGTAAAAGGTCTTGTTTCTTGAGAAAGAAGAAAGGAATAACAATAATAATAGTAATCTTGCCTTGAAGAAGGCCAAAGAGACTTATTTATACCTTTTCCCTATGAAGGGTAAAATAGTAATATCTGTAGTGTTGCCCTAATTCAACTAGGATCACGTAGCAGAGGCATGCTGCACTGTGGCAACTTTAGCATGGCGCATCAACTCTGACCTCTCATCCAGAGGTGAGAGCGAAACAACATCTTTGGCTCCGAAGGGTTCAGAGCTTGAGATAAGGTACTTTTAACATATCTGTCAGGTTCAGAGATGTGAACTTAACTATTACGAGTTTCACACAACTGAGTATATATCAGAGCTCACAGCTGGTACGAATGATAATCGCACTTAGTTCAATCTTTTATTCCTTTTCGTATGTATATCTGCTTGTGATCTATTTCCATGAGGCTTCGCTTCAGAGAAGCTTTATACGATTCCGACTCAGAGATGAGAGGAGTCTGATCAGAGGCGAGAGGAGTCTGATCAGAGGTGGGAGGTAGATTATCTTATTTCAGAGGTCTGAGGCAGGATGCCGCTTAGCCCCTATCATCTGTGCGGGAGGGCAGATATTCCCTTTATGAGTGTGAGACAGAGACCAGATGTCATAGGTGACATCCGAGATACTTCTTCTTCCTATCCTCGAATTACTGCAATCGGTAGGGTGAAAACTTCCCCTGGCCTCTCATAGGTTATTAGGCCTGAAGTCAGAGCTGTTCTTGTATACTTTCTCGAGGACAACCTCCCTTGTAGGCTCTCACATGTAAGTCATACATTTCATTGGCTAGGTCACAGATCGCGGATTGCCTTGTCCTTTTCGTTACTTCCCGAGGTGACAACCTCTTTCTTGTGACTTCTGGGATATGACACATTCATGCCCTATCAACTACTCCCCCCTATTCCTAGTAAAATTTCTCTTGAATTTTACTTGGAATATGTCAATGTGATGATACCTGCGCGTGTTTCTTTGCTCTGTACTCTGCCCATGCGCTCTATACTCTACATAGGTGATGCACGTCCTCTCATTGCTTTCATGCTTAGCTCGTGTTTAATAGCCATACCTCTTTCTCATTTTTCAAACATTTGTTCTCTTCTATGACCGAACAGGGGTCAACGACCACTGACCTCTGCATCAATTCTTGTTCCAAAATTCAGCGAAACTACATACCACATAATATCGTACTATGGGTGTTAAGTACTGCCCTGATTCATTTAAGGCCATATGATAAGATCATACTACCAAACAGCTGTTTGTGACATATCACCTTCGGCCTCTCGATCAGAGATGAGAGCAAAAGAATTTTCTATAACTTGCGGATCATTGCCACACGTCTTCATGTTTGAAAGTATACTCTGGGTAAGGTAGACTTCTTCAATTCTAAAGAGTGAATTTCAGTCTTGGAGTTTTTGAAGTAGATGATCCCAATTCTCTAGGATGATCTATTGTCGATTCTTTTATGTTGGTGCAATATATCCTTCTTTCTCTGAACTTCACTTCAGTCCCTAAAGTGAGTGATCTTATTATCGACTCTCGGGGGTTGACGCCTAGCTCATGATCTCGCCTCGGGGCTTCACTTTCGCTTTTGAAGTGAATTTCTTCTGTCACCCCGAAACACATGTAATCTGATTTCCCATCTTGGGAGTTATATGTCCCACATATATTCTCAAACTTGTTCTCTGGTTTCTGGCTATATTATGCACCTGTCCTAAGCTGAGGCTTCCGTGACTATTCACACTCTGGTATGCGATAATACTTCTTGTAATGCAAACACGGTCCATGCTTAATTCTTATTAAGGCTTACAGGGCCCAGGTCTAAGAGTTGTGCACCTTCCGTGCTCTCAAATACATCCCCTCTTATCTTCTATCTCGAGTGGTATATTATTGAGTCATCCGTCCTCTCGATTTCATCGATTCTAACCTCAGAAAATCTCAAAAAGTAACAAACCTTCATTTCTCGGTGCCAAAGGCTCATCAACATGTTTTCTTGTAAGGGTTACTTGTCATGCCTCTGGTATCTTTCTCTATCTTCTGGAGAGCTCGGAAGTTGGAGGATGTCAATGGCTAAGAGTATTAGTTCATGAAATTCTGATAGGAGCTTTTCAAAGTGCCCTTATACTTATCTTTAAGGCCCTCAGAGCTGGTGAGCAGAGCTCAGAAGGGGTTTTCATTATGTTTCAAAAGCGCTTGGCAATGCTTAAGCAAAATGAATGCACACCTTAGCTGCAAATGATTCACGTACAGTCCTTCCCAATAGGGTTTTGGCTTCAACACCTTGACTCTATACCATTCCAGTCTCATGTCTTGGTACTTCAAATCCCGACTCCTTTGCTTCAAGTTATTCTTACTCATTCCTTTACACTTCTTAGTTCTAATACATGACATCCGAGCTCTGATATCTGCTCTTGTGTTGAAAGTCACGATACATAATACCTCTAAGCTTTGAGGAGCTTAGGGGGTAATAAATATCTTTCACCTGCTGGGCTGCATTCCTACGCATACACTGACTTCCAGAGGCTATGTGCCCTATGTCTTACATCCAATTCTATCATCTCGAGAATACACACATATCATCATAAGGATCCCTTTGGTTTCTGACTAAGGGGTAAGAAGTCAAGGGCGACATCATGAGTATTTCTTGTATTCGTGCTGTTTCATCGCCACAGATGGTGAGATTTAATTTTCTCCTCTGACCTCTGAAGATTCATGAGGCCAAAGGGGGCTTTCTTTCCTCTGAGGATGAAGGGCATTTCTATTTTAAATGATTCATCAAGTGGGGCCCTCTCGAGGCCCATTCTCGCTTGTCGGAGGGTTCACAGGTCACAAGCTGCTTGGTTAGTCAACCAATCTTTTGGGCAATGATCTCTCAGTTGTTACCTTTGACATGTGGGCTATTTGGTTCATATCACCTACTCTCATCCTTCCTTGTTGAGACTTCTACTTCTCTGACTACTATAGGGTCAGCTCCAACCTCTCCTTCCTGTACTCATGCTTCTGGGCCTGATGTGGAAGATAATCATGATATCTATTAATAACAGATTGCTCTCTTTATTTTTCCAAGACAATATCTCTATTCTGGGACATGCGTGTCCCTTGGTTCCTTCATGTAATGAGGGAGACTTCTCTTATGTTGACCAATGTTGATTCCTCTGACCCTGCACTCCCCCCGATTCAACCTCTGCTCAACGATCTCAGCTCCCCTAAAGATCCTGTCCCCGCTGCTGCCTCTGATGTTCCTTTAGTTTCTGTTTCTGGCATTCCTCCGGCTTCTGCTTCTGTGAATAATGTCTTTGATATAGAGTCTGCGTGCCCTTTGGTACTCTTTGGAGCGTGTGTGCTCCTTACTGCTTACGCATTCGATACTATGATAGTATGCATGCACTTCCCCCTCAGAAAAAATTTCCATCTTGGTTTTCAAAGATAAAATTCTTTATTCTTTCAAACCAGAGGTCAGAGAGCTAAAAATTCGTGCTCTTCCCCCTAAGAAAAATTTTCATCTTGATTTCTAAAGATAAAATTTCTTATTCCTTCAAACCAGAGGTCAGAGAGCAAAAAACTCGTGCTCTTCCCCCTCAGAAAAATTTTTCCTCTTGGTTTTCAAAGATAAAATTCTTTATTCTTTAAAACCAGAGGTCAGAGAGCAAAAAAACCATGCTCTTCCCCCTCAGAAAAATATTCATCTTGATTTCTAAAGATAAAATTTCTTATTCCTTCAAACCAGAGGTCAGAGAGCAAAAAACTCGTGCTCTTCCCCTCAGAAAAATTTTCATCTTGATTTCGAAAGATAAAATTTCTTATTTCTTCAAACCAGAGGTCAGAGAGCAAAAAACTCGTGCTCTTCCCCCCCAAAATAATTTTCATCTTGATTTCTAAAGATAGAATTTCTTATTCTTTTAAACCAGAGGTCCGAGAGCAAAAAACTTGTGCTCTTCCCCCTCAGAAAAAATTTTCATCTTGGTTTTCAAAGATAAAATTCTTTATTCTTTCAAACCAGAGGTCAGAGAGCAAAAAACTCGTGCTCTTCAGAAAAAATTTTCATCTTGGTTTTCAAAGATAAAATTCTTTATTATTTCAAACCAGGGGTCAGAGAGCAAAAAACTCATGCTCTTCCCCCTCAGAAATATTTTCATCTTGATTTCTTAAGATAAAATTTCTTATTCCTTCAAACCAGAGGTCAGAGAGCAAAAAACTCGTGCTCTTCCCCCTCAGAAAAATTTTCATCTTGATTTTTAAAGATAAAATTTCTTAGTCTTTCAAACCAGAGGTCAGAGAGCAAAAAACTCGTGCTCTTCCCCCTCAGAAAAAAATTTCATCTTGTTTTCGTTCATAATTGTTCTATTGGTTACCTCAACCTCTCCATTAGCCTGCGGATGGGCCACTGAGACCCAACACTTTCGAATTTTCACTTCCATGCACCACTTCTGAAATGTGGCTTCTGTGGACTGGGCTCTGTTTTCCAACATCTGTCATTCTAGTGGAGAGGTTAAACGGATTAATGTCGTCATGCCATAGCTGTGGTTTTGCTTCTCCTATTACTAGCTCATAGCTGATCTGTAATTTCTGGCAACTGATCTGCTAACTGTGGTAGCTGCTCTGCTGACTTTTGTGATTGCTTGTTAACTCTGGTAACTATTCTCTATTCTACTAACCCTGGTAACTGCTCTGCTAATTTTAGTTTCCACATTGTTTTCTCTTAGGACGTCTCCTAAGAAAAAGAACAATATGGTCGGGCACGCTCGGGGCCCTAAGTTTCTGGACAGACTCGGGGTCCTAAATTCTGGCGCACTCTGGGTCCCAATGGCTCGAGCCTGGGACACGCCTATGGCCGCTCAGATTCGTGCTCAGATCCAACTAAGACTTATGGGATATAAATCAGATCCTTGTTCAGATCCAACTGAGACTTATGGGATATAAATCAGATCCGTGCTCAGATCCAACTGAGACTTATGGGATATAAATCAGATCCGTGCTCAGATCCAACTGAGACTTATGGGATATAAATCAGATCAGGGCTCAGAACCAACTGAGACTTATGGGATGCAAATCGAATCCGGGCTCAGAGCCAACTGAGACTTACGGGATGTAAATTGAATCCGGGCTCAGAGCCAACTGAGACTTACGGGATGTAAATTGAATACGGGCTCAGAGCCAACTGAGACTTATGTGATGTATGCGATTAACTCTTCAACAAAAAGAGGGTGTTCAATCCAGATCTCAGAGAATTTGATCATTATCTCATTTTTGACCTCTCACAGACAGTCGTTTCAACATAGCAAATAAACAATGTATATTCATACATTTAATCATCATTCAATCGTTTTAGACCATGCTTTAACAATATATTCATCAAGAGACAGTTCACCCTGCAAATTCTCGATTCATACCCGACTCACTTCATAAAAAGTTATTTCAGACATGGTTTTCTGGAAGTATCTTAGTTATAAGGCTAATCCAACTTCACATGCATTTCTTGTAGGAAAATGTGTATCTATCCTTGCATTCATAACGAGTTTTACTAAGCATATACCAGATATTATGTAAGAGAATTATCACGTTGTTTTCAGCGCATGTTCGGCATGTTATATTCCACAATCATCAAAGCAGATAACTTCTATAGACCTAGAAATATATGCTTAACTCTATATCTGTCAAGTTTCACAATTTCGGATTAGATATGCAATGTATCTTTGCAATAAGTCAACTAAGTAAGAGATGTTGACATGAATTTATGACATACTTCAAGTATTTTCACAAAATCTTCCTTATAAAGTTATCTATACGTATCTTCATATATTTAATTCATCTTCACCATGTACTGAAGTTAATTATATCTACTTAATTTAGCACATGCTCCCATGATAAATTCATATTTATCATACTATTTCAAGTTATATCTTAACTTGAATTCACATAAAGGGTGTAGATATACCTCCATAGAGTAGTTAAAGATGCATTGGCGTGTTTTTCTTTACCCACGGGCTTCCACATCGCCCTCATTGTTTCATGTTATGAGACTCGTCCTCCTATGCATTCCTTTCGAGTTTCCACATTCGGTGTGAAAATTATATGCAATTTTTTCTCATAAGAAAGAGCTAGATCATTAGCAATAAGTTGATTTCATCTAAAGATAGCAAATCTCAAGTATATACATGTATACCAAGTTAAGTCAAATGTACTATTCCTTCTTGGTCTTTACGTACTAATCAAATGTTTATCTCAATAAAAAATGTTCATATATTAGCGTGTGCTACAATATCTACTCATGCCAACTTTAAAGATATTTCTTCACCCGTCTTGGGAGATGGTTCCGACAAATTTTCAGCCCAATCACTGTCTAAAGCATTTCATCAACATGTGTTGGTTACAACTAGTTTTTCCTCTTTTATCTGTTAACCATGAATTTTCAGGCTAAAGAGCATCAAGTCTATGCTCAAAGAGTGCACATCACATACAATCAATATCCATCAAGCGGATCAGCTTAATTAAATTCCCCAGAACGTTATGTCAAACAACACCCCATGTCCAAAATTTCAAACAAAGTGGCTGCAAGCCACGACTTCCTACTAGCCTCATCATTGCAAGAAATTAATCCGAATATAAAACACAATCAAATGTTATTCATGAACATAAATCAATATCACGTGATAATCATCAATTTTATAGGTGTATGTACATCCGTAGTGGCTCAGGATAAGACCTGAAATTTCAATGTGACATCACCTCCAAAGTAGGACTGATAATAGCGCCCATTTCTTTCGAATAAGAACAGAGTTTCATATTCAACTTACCAATTGAGTCGATCTCGAACAGACGGGTGGCGTCACACAATTAGAAGAACGACCAAGTTGGTCTCGCACAACAAAGGGGAATTGGCTGTGTGGTATTCACAGTTCACGATGCAGGGGTAATCCACGCTTCGGGACTTCCTATGACTATCGGGATTACGACGCTGAGGGAGATGTTCTCGGCATCAGATCCGATCGCCAGAGCCCGCGTCACTGGCAGGCGGCTATCATTTTTTATTTGTGATTAGCCTTACCATTACTCTGCTTCTGTTACAAGGTATTCCACACAACTGCTGAAGTCCTGCAACCAGGTAAGCGGGGTAATGGTACCGGATACCAGATGCACCCCTGGCGCCAGGTCTTCGAGACGGTGGTGCCTCCCTCATCAGTGTGGTCGCAGATAAGGGGCAAGTTCTATGCATCGCTGAACCGACAGCAGCCGACATCAGGCGAGGGTTCCGTAACTGCCCTGTAACGGTGGTATCATGGTTGTAAGAGCAAAGACATCCACGGACTCATATAGCACCGAATACCACCGCCCATCGATCCTCTGAATCTAGATACGACCATTGGAGCTGTGCTACTGGGCCATTAAATTAATCTTTGTCAACCAAAATCAAACAAGATATATCAACAGCTTTTCGAATGCGTATCTATATTTTTAATACATACACATACGCGAATCAAACGACGGTATCGGGATTTTAAAATCAAAACAGGAAAAATTGTTCTGAACCTTTGGAACCGCTAATACCAGGTGTGACCTGAGGAGGGGGCATCATCAGAACTGGGTGTGCAAGACCAGAAATAACAGTCGGCATCACGCACTGATGAGGAGGCGCTCAATGCCTAGCGCCGTGGCGGTGTTCGCGACCAACAGCGTGGCAACAACATTTCAATGACAGGTGCGACAGCGGATGGATTGCTTGCGTATACTCAGCGTGTTGGGACAATCTGAGTATTTTGATTAGATCCCAAAACCCCTGATGAACTTGCCTAAGTACAGTTGGTCAGGATTGTTTATTTCAAGATAGTTAGGTTAGGAATTCAGTTCAAGGGGAACGTGCTGAAAACTGAAGAATATTGGAGTCGACCCAATTTACTGAAGTCTGAAGTGCAATCCATCCTGAAGAAGTCAGAGTCAGTCTTACTGAAGATTGCCTGAACTGAAGCTAAAGAACGAAGCCTGATGATCCGTCCTGAAGACAATCCAGAAGTACCATTGGCTGATGATTCTACTGAGTACACTAAGCATACTCAGGACAGAACTTAGTTAGTGAAGAGTAAGTGTAACCTATCAGGCTGTGCTGAATGCACATAAGACCTGACTTAGGCCTTGGTCTAGTTTACCTGAATCATGTAAGTCCAAAGAAAAAAGGTTACAAATACTGGGCTGAATAACCTACCAGGTTGTGCTGAATGCACATAAGACCTGACTAGGGCATTGATTCAGTTTACCTGAATCGTGTAAGTCCAAAGCAAAAAGGTTATTTACGCTATGGGACAGAGACAAAGAGAATGTCAGTAAGACTCCAATAAAGACAAACGTTCAGGCTGAGTTATTAACAAGAGACTCAGAGTATTGAATGTACGAGGAAGGACAAGTGTCAGATGGTCAACTAGCAGTTTGTACGAAGAGCCAATGATCTTTCGACACGCATGTACGGAGTCTGCGCAGCAGTTAATGAGGCATTTAATGCATCTCAGAGTTGCAGGCGGCGGGACAAAATTGCCAGATTAAGCATGGTGATTAAGGTCAACAGTACATCTAGCCTGCAACTACCCTAAAATAGGAAAGATTTGGGTAGATCTTCTCCAACGGATCTATTTTGAATCTTGACTATAAATACAGAGAGCCTTGCACCCATTCAAGGCTAACGGGAAATTTCCAAGTGAAAACTCTCAAGAATCCAAGCACTCAAAGCATACTTTAAACAACACTCTGCAATTAAATTTCCCTAGTGTTGTAGTAGGATTCACTCTGTATTTGCTTAGTTTTGATAGCTCTAATTCGTAGCATTGATTTGTATTGCTAGAGCTATCCTTAGTTGGAAACCAAGAATACCAAACCACTCAGGGTGTGAGATTGGTTGGTTAGAAGGACTGGGACTTGTAAAACCACCCAGGGGTCAGTTCCTAAGAGAGGAAGTTGGCTATTCGTGTCCCTTGGCATGTAAAAACCAAGTACCTATCCTCAGGGTTTTGAGGGTAGCTTCCTGTTAAATCAGGCCGTGGACGTAGGAGTTGGTTATCTCCGGACCACGTTAAAAAGTCCCTTGTGTGCTGATTTACATTATTGTTCAGGATCATAATTGTCATCATACTAAACTGAACATTCTGCATTGCTTTTATATTCAGGACTGAATCAATCACCCTGAATCATAATACTGTGCACTCGGCCCTAACCACCTGTTTACTAAGCAAACTCAGAGAAAACGATTTCAGAAACTAAAACGAGTAGAATCTAAGGGCTCACTTTCCGCACGTACTCTAGCTCACTGAGATAGTAGTCCAACTGACTAGCTTCCGAGCGGTCAGTAGGTTTGTCTCTACTGAGCTTCTGAGCACTTTACTCACTCTCAGCCAATCTGACTCATTACTGAATTGTCCCTGCTGCCCCTGTGGACCTTCAGTTTACTAACGTAAGGCCAAGGACTACTAAGGTCCAGATTCCTCAGAGCCTATCAGGAGCGTCCCTATCCTCAAAGGAGGACAAACCAGGTGGCTTCTGAAAGACAACGGAGACCTGACTCCGATAACACTCAGGCCAGACCTCAAGTGCCAAGAGGTCAGGCCCGAGCTGCTCCTTCCCGGGATCAAACTCAGCCCAATGCACCCAGGCCAAGGAGGAACAAGAGGCCCGCCCCCAGGAATAAATCCAGGGCTCCTGAGACTCAGGCCGACACCCATGCACCCTCAACTTCCCAGGCACACAGGAAGAGGATGACAGTGTATGTAGATGTTTCTGGGAGACAAGTTTACACTTCTGATGCTATCAGAATTGTCAAACAAATCTGGATCCCGAAGGGTATGGCTGACAATGTAGGACCCAATACGAGATGGGTACCTGAGGCCTAAGTTTCAGGTCGCTGCGGGATGCAAGAAGAGGAAGGAGGATCTGATGAAGGACTGGTACTTGGACTCAGGATGTTCCAGGCACATGACCGGATTTCGTGATCTCCTTCAGGACTATGTAGCTCAGGAAGGCCCGCAGGTAACCTTTGGTGATAACTCTACTTAACCCCATTTGACTTTGAGTCTTATGGACATTGTGAATCTTGTCTCAATGGTAAAATGACTAATAAACCTTTTTCTGGAAAGGGATACGAGCCAAGGAGGTATTAGAGTTAGTTCATACAGATGTGTGTGGGACCACTACCTATTCTAGCAAGAGGTGGTTTTGGATACTTCATCACTTTTATTGATGACCTCTCGAGGTATGGATATGTGTATCTTATGAGGCACAAATCTGAGGCTTTTGAGTAGTATAAGGAGTATAAAGCTGAAGTAGAAAACCAACTTGGGAAAAGTATTAAGACTCTTCAATCAGATCGAGGAGGAGAATACCTTAACCATGAGTTCCTAGATTATTTAAAATTACATGGTGTCCAATCTGAATGGACACCTCCTGGAACACCACAAATAAATGGTGTATCTGAAAGGAAGAATCGAACCCTATTAGACATGGTAAGATCCATGATGAGCTTTTCCTCGCTTACAACATTCTTGTGGGGGTTATGCACTTCAAACCTCAATTTACATTCTGAACAGGATTCTATCCAGATCAGTTGAGCGAACACCATACGAGTTATGGTGTGGCAAGAAGCCATCATTCTCACATATTAAGACGTGGGGTTGCCCTGCATATGTGAAAAAGTTGCTCACTGATAAGTTTGAACCCAAAGGTGAAAAGGGTTATTTTGTGGGATATCCTAAGGAAACAAGAGGGTATTATTTCTATCTTCCTGTGAATCAAAAGGTTATTGTTTCTAGACAAGTGACATTTCTTGAAGATGACTACATCTTTAAGGAACAAGGTCGTAAAATGATAGAACTTGAAGAAATTCAAGAACCACAAATTAACACCGAGGCTGAGAACTTGTCAGAGAACCACGACAAGGAATCAGTGGGAGCATTCAATGAATCTCATGGTGGAAGTCTATCACTAGGTGATCGTCTTCCAGCCAGTGGGAGCATAATTGGAGACATCTCGCATACGCAAGAAACTCCAAATAGATTGAATGAGAATGATATGGATATCGTTCAATCTCCTACTCAAGAGACGCAAGAAAGCATAGCTCTTGAGAATTCTCCAGGTATTGATCAGATCAACACAGGAGAACCTTCTCATGTTCAGAATGTACAGTCTCCACAAATGTAACTCCGTAAGTCTACTAGGATACATCGTCCACCAGTCAAGTTTAATCTCCTCTTGGAGGAACACGATGATGTGGAAATTATGGACAAAGATGATCCTAAAACTTATTCTGAAGCAATATTAGATATTGATTCACGGAAATGGCATGAATCCATGAAATCTGAAATGGACTCGATGTACGTTAATCAAGTCTGGGACTTGATTGAATTACCTAAAGGGGTTAGACCTATTGGCTGCAAATGGATCTTCGAAAGAAAGACTGATGCAGATGGCAAAGTACAAACCTACAAGGTTAGGTTGGTGGCAAAAGGTTATAGTCAAAGAGAAGGCATTGACTATGATTATGACATTTAGTTGCTAAGATCAAGTCTATTCGGATTTTACTTGCAATAGCTGCATACTATGATTATGATATTTGGCAGATGGATATCAAAACAGCTTTCCTCAATGGAAACATTGATAAGGAAGTGTTTATGACACAGCCGGAAGGTTTTATATCCAAGTCAAATCCAAATCTAGTGTGCAAGCTTAAGAGGTCCATCTACAGACTGAAGCAAGCTTCTAGGAGTTGGAATATCCGCTTTGATGAGGCTATCAAGTCATTTGATTTCGTCAGAAGTGCGGAAGGTCCTTGTGTTTATCGAAAAAGCAATGGAAATGATATTGTTTTCATTATTATATATGTGGATGGCATATTGATTTTGGAAAACAACATTCCATTAATGCAATCCGTGAAAGATTGGTTGTCCAAATCCTTCATGATGAAGGACTTGGGTGAAGCTTGCTACATCCTTAGAATAAGGATCTATAGAGATAGATCTAAAAGGATGTTAGGGCTGTCACAATTCACCTACATAGATAAGGTATTGAGGCGTTTCTCTATAGAGAACTCTAAGAGAGGTTTTCTGCCTGCAAATCATGGGATCAAGCTTTCAAAGAAGGATTGTCCTTCTCACGAGGCTGAGATCGAGCACATGAAAAATGTCCCATACGCCTCGGCTATTGGGTCGATCATGTACGCCATGATTTGCACTAGACCTGATGTGGCTTATGTTGTCAGTATAACTGGTAGATACCAACAGAATCTGGGTGAACCTCACTGGATTGCTGTGAAGAACATTCTAAAGTATCTTAGACTAACTAAGGAATGTTTCTTAGTCTATGGTGGATAACCAGAGCTAGAAGTGACTGGATTCACTAATGCTAGTTTTCAGTCTGATTGCGATGATTACAAATCACAATCGGGATATACATTCATTCTCAATGGTGGAACAGTGAGCTAGAATAGTTCCAAGCAAGAAACAACTGCAGATTCAACAACCGAAGCTGAGTACATTGCTGCATCAGAAGCTGCAAAAGAGTCTGTCTGGATTTTACAGTTCTTGAAAGAACTAGGGGTAGTTCCGAGTGCCAATCGTGCAATAAAACTGTATTGCGATAATACTGGTACGGTTGCACAGGCAAAGGAACCGAGATCTAATAATAGAAACAAGCATGTACTTAGGCGTTATCATTTGATCCGAGAGATCATAGGGAGAGGAGAGATAGAGTTGGAACGTATTCCCACAGAGGATAACCTTGCAGACCCTTTCACTAAGATACTTAGTGTGCATGTACACGCCAGACACTTTGAGAGTCTTGGTGTTAGGCATATGTGTGATTGTCTTTAGGCCAAGTGGGAGATTGTTGTATTTATGTCCTAGAAGACAATCATTTGTTAGGACATCGTACTTGATCGATTATTCAGTATCTTATTATTGACTTTGTTTAATAATATCTGGCATTGCACTATATTGAATACTGTGTTTTGATTGTTTGCATAACTATTCAGAATTGTGTTCCCATGAATTTATGTCGTCATTAAGGATGTGAGATCTTAGATGACCATAACATAATTCTTAAAATAGCTCCAATCAATGATCATCGAGAATGAGATATCGATGATGTGATTGAGATTGGTGTGCGATCTGCATCATACTCTTAGAGAGTGTAGTAGTTCACACAACTACGAGATACTAGGTATCTCATGATGGATTCACAGATACTTTGTATAGTATTAGCATACCCAACCAAGAAATCGTTTGATGTATTCTATTTACGTGTCTACGAAAGTATTGGTTTGTGGAGTAATGTAATAGTCCTCTGACTTGAGGTCAATACACACAACATGTATGGAGTTATGAGCTTTTGACCATGACCGACGCTTGCACTCTGAATGGAGTAGTTATGGCATGTGTTGAACACATCACGAAATACATGTGTGTGGTAGTTGAGCCAAGAAAGGATTCATTCCTCAAAATAGATTTAGAGAGAATACTCATCTTCTCATAACTAATTGGATCGTTAGTCATTGGCCAATGCACGTCATATTTGAAATAATGTTCGAATATGACAATATGATCAATTAGTAAAATGAGATAACGTGATTAAGTTAATAGAATAGACACATTATCATATTCTAGACTTAATCAGAGTATTCGTGAATGAAAGGACTGTATCATTTTGAACTTCACATTACAGGTTGTTGCAGTATCCTCGCAACGTACCTCATATGTCGAGAATGTCTGGTCTATTGTCTAGGGTTCAACTAACACCATTAGTTCGACTAATCGCTTGACATATGAGGATCTATGGGTCACACAAAATGTGATCCTTGTTTACGACTTAAAGTGGTGGGATTAAATGATTCGATTCGATATCGTAAATATTTAATCAAATGAGAACTATGATAATTCTATTGGATAGAGTATTTAATGTTTAATTAAATTTGATTTAATTAAATTAAATAATATATAATAATGATATATTAGATATATTATTATTATTATTATATATATTGTAATAATCTATTTTTATTATAATTATGGTTGGGCCATAATTAAATATATTATTATAATAATGGGCTTATAGCCCATTAATTATTATAGATATTTATATATAAAATAAGTCATAAGACTTATTACGTGTGTGACACAAGAAACCTTAGTTCTCCTAAAACCTAGAAAGAAAAACTTCCGCAGAAAGTTTCCTAGCAGACTTTGGAGAAGTTGGCTGCAATCGTTGCGGTTTTTCGAGAACGGGGAATCACGTGGATACTGTAGTAGAGGATACACGCAAATCAATTGTAAGATTTTTCGTTTATCCCTTTATACTTTAGATATACAACTCACTGATTCCATGTTGGGGAATCAATTTTATTCCGCTGCTATCTCTGATTATGTGCCTAGATGATCAAATTTCCCAACAATCCTAACCTAGACGACAAACCCGGACATAGGTAGGCGATCAGAAGAAACTACAAACTGCACCACTCAAGATGGGCGAAAGTCAAACAGATAAAATAAATAACTACTCATATATAATCATGAATAAGATGCCGGCTACGAACCCAGCCGGCCACGACCTCGACCATGAGAAGAACCCCGCGAAGGAGCACCTCGAGCTGATCCTCGGAATGAATTTTTAATAGGCATGGTAGTTAGCTCTAAAATCTTAAATATGTGATTTAGATAGCATTTAACGCTAAATACCCATGCCTGCTCTGCGTCTCTGCTCCGTCGCACCGTTCTGCTTCATGCCCCATTGCAGGGCAGAATGTTGTGCCCTATGTCTGCCTTGCTGCGGGGCAGATCTGCCCCGCCCTGCCCCATCCTGCCCCATATATACTAAAATATAATACTTTTTTTACATGTATGTGTATATAAATATATATATATATATATAATTCAGATAAATAAATTTATGTTAATATAAAAATAATGCACCAAATATATCAAATAATATTAAACAAAAATAAATTTTGATTGAGTCATGCTTGTGTGCACCCGGGTGCATAGTATGCACCCGGGTCTTCACTACTGCCACACCACTGCCCAACCCAAACAGTGAAGTCGGCAGACGGGATTGAGACGTGGCGGCGGCGACGCCTGCTACAAGGCTGAGGGGTTGAATATTTAGAGATGTGGTAAATACGTGATAATCTCCGGAAACTGGAGACTCAAAATCTTCAGCATTTGACTTCTTTGAGAATAAAAAAACAAATAGCAATATACCTGCGAAAATCAATTGGGATGTAAGGTAATTTTTTCATAAGAAAATTTCATTCGTATATTATTTTTCAATTAAATATTTCACAATAAAGAATAGTATCTTTATAATTCACTATAAATATTTCAGGATATCTTTCTTTCCTTGCAGCCGCCATTAATGGAAGCTGAGGTCGTCGTAGACCTGTTATTAATAATTCCTCTTAGAACAAATTATGATACCCCAAGAACAAATTATTATACCCCAAGAACAAATTGTGATACCCCAAGAACAAATTATGATACCTCAAGAACAAATATAAGTAAATACCCAAGAATAATTTATAATACCCCAAAACCAACTCACAATACCCCAAGAACAAATAACAATACCCGAAGAACAAATAATAATACCCCAAGAACAAATCACATTACCCCAAGAACAAATATAAATAAATACCCCAAGAATAACTTATAATACCCCAAGACCAACTCTCAATACCCCAAGAACAATTCTCAATACCCGAAGAACAAATAACAATACCCCAAGAACAAATCACAATACCTCAAGAACAAATATAAATATAACTAAATACTCTATTCCAAACTCGAAGAAACGGAGCAAATCTAACTATTTCATTATTTTTCTTCCTTGGAATGTATTCAATGACCCTTGCCATCCTTCATTTCTTCCCAAATTAATCTCTTCATATATATATATATATACATATATACTGTAGCATTACACCTTCCTTCATCCATGGATGATATTACTGCAGGCATCCTTCATCCATCTGAAGCTCTTTCTGAAGGAATTCTTCATCTTCCCCTCAACCCCATATGCCTTATACCCAGCAACTCTCTTCTTCCTCTGCAACTCTGGATCGAAGCTCCAGCTCTTTGACGAAGACGACGAGCTGATTTTGCTCTTATTTACTTTGCTGATTTTCACTTCCTTGAAGCTGTAATCAAGAACAACTCATTATACCCCAAGAACTTTAACAAAAGTAAATACCCCAAGAATAACTTATTATATCCCAAGAACAAATAATAATACCCGAAGACAAAATAATTAATACCTCAATTGCCAAAAATACACATAGTGCGGGGTGTAGTGTGTGTTTCTGGAAATAGCAAATTACAATTAAAATTGAAGTAAAAATCCAAGTGCATAGTATGCACTTGCATGCATACAAGTTTTTGCGTTTTAGATTTCTTTTAGATTAGAATTGCAATATATAAATAAATAAAAAATATAATTTTAAAATTATTATACATATTATAAAATACTATATATTAAATTTATTTTATATATTATAAAATATTATATTTTGTTGAATATATACAGAACCCATTGAGGGGGGCCTCGGCCGGGGAAGTATCGGGCAGAATGGGGCGGGGCGGGGCGGGGCAGTAAAAGTGTAAACACATGCATGCCCTGCCCCATGCGCAGGGCGGGGCGGGGCGGGGCTAACCCAAACAGAGCGGGCCAGGGCGGAACAGCTGTGGGGCGGCTCATTTTGCCGTTCCTAATGCTTTAATAGGACCTATGAAAATAAGAATAAGGTTATTTGCATTGACTTTCTTAATAAAAACACTTTACCTAAAAAAAATTTTAAAAATTAATTAAGAAAACCATAATAATCTTTGAAATTATAATCATAATTACTGCACATTTTTCCATCAGGTTGCCATCGTCATATTCCCCAATTAGGTTGTCATCGTTACTACGGTCGCCCCCATTTATCGAAAACTATAATAATAGCCAAGAAACTCAGATTTTAATAAATTAAAATATAGTACAATTTTTTTAGAAGACATTTCGAAAATAATGTCATATTTTGACAAAAAAATCTATAATGTATACATGAATTTCCAAAAAAAGAAATGAGCAGTGGTGTTCAAAAAAATAGTTCGATAAAATCAATTACTTTATTAAAAACAGAACAAATATAAAAGTTAATTTTCATCCTGGTCTAGAATTATTCGATTATTTTTTATAATAAATAACATTAAATTCGTAAACATCTAAAATTTAATTATTTATTCTAAATTTGTGATTGTCAAAATCATTAAGTTCAAACTAACCAACAAGTTAATGGTGTTCTAGTAGTTAAGTCAACGATCAAGCTATAATATACGATCCCAAGGACGAGTGGTTAAGCTATGTGAATTTAACATTGGCATGCTTCTAAAGTTGAAACTACGAGTTTTGATTTTCTTTTAAATTTACTTCAAGCAATAAGATAAAAACCAACTAATTAAGGTAAGCAAGACGAGCAACTAACTAAACACTAATTAACAAACGAGCTAACTTCGATGAAAAGTGCAAGGAAAGTGAATATGTTTTGGGTATTTTCAATTTTATAATCCTTGAACTTAATTCAATTCATGTCAAGTTTTTGTTATATTAGAATATTAAAATAAGTCAATTTTATGACCTAACCGAATTAAAAAAACTCTTGTTTGGATAATGTCCGGCGTGGAGTATCCGGTTATACTAGGCTGATGGTGATGGTTTATAAATAGTGGTGGTGGATTTGTAGATAGTGGAAAGAGGAAGGAAGAGATGCAACCTTTGTTTTCAAAACTAATTTTTCATATTTTTGTAATGGATCATGTATTCATGTTATCATTTTATGATTTGTAATGAAGAATTCGATTCAATAACTGTGCAAAGTGTGTGTGTTTTTTTTTTCTGTGCAAAATGTGTATTTTTTTTTCTGTGCAAAGATAATTCAACTTACGTTCAAAGTGTATTTTTTTTTTGATTTGTACAATTTAATTTGAATTCAAAATGAATAGAATTTTAAAATTTGGAAAATAATAATTGTGCTAACAGAAAATTGTAAACAAATCATTTGTGCACACTATCAAAATTTGTTATGCAAATATTTTTCTATCTATATTGTACAAATACAAATAATTTTGTAAAGATAAATAGAGAAGTTGGGGGGGCCCCCCCCCCCAAAAAAAAAAAATATTTATGGACATGCAGGTGTTGCTTGCATTAATCAAATTGAATTGGACCTTTTAGTAGAGAATAAACTACCATAGCTATTATTGATTAATTAGAAGACAAAAGAAAACGTGTGTGGCAACAACTTTAGCAGTGAAATGGAAACTGTGATGTGTATAAATTTACGTTTGCTCTTTTTGTAGGCTGGAATCGATTTCGAGGCGTTACATATATAGTTTCATTTGCTATAAGTATGTAAACAAATTTAATTACAAGGAAAGCATAATTACAATTCCGATTAGTTAGCATAACGTTTCAAATCCAACTTTTTCTTCTTTTATTTTTCAAGTTTTGATACTTAAATTTAAACATTTATTTATTTATTTGGTGTCCACCCAAAATGATTTTTAAGTAGGCTTGGTATTAATTACTCTAAAATCACTAATCATTGGATTTAATATTTTAAACAAATTAAGTAAACAACATCTGTAAATCAATTATGTAATTTTTTTTTAAAATTAATTATATAATAAGACATAGTATTTCATAAAATATGTTTTCGGATTAAGTTGCCATTTTATACACACATAACAGAGATTGATTGAATTAAAAATGTATTATTATTATTATAATCTAATTATCAACTTACCGCATTGTACATATATTTTCTCTCACTCTTCTATGGACAAGTTTTATAATATAAAACTAATATTATGACAAAAACTTATATAGAAATTTCTACGGTAGAAATTTCTAAAAATAAACATAATATAAAAAATAAGCCACGCGCGCATGACATTTGATACCCACGGCTGCGCGCATGTGATACCCACGGCTGAATATATAACATATACTCCCACGCCTGGATTGCAACATTCACATGCAAATACCAAAGTTATTCACTTAATTTTTATTTTTTTTGTGAATCAATATAATAACTTGAATATTTATTCTTATAAAAATATTTACTTATTTATTTTTATAAAAATAATTATTTTTATATATAATAACACATATAAAATAGTAAAAAAAAATATTATTACATGAATTAATATACCTAAATTTAAAGTGATGATGATTAAATTAAAAATATATATTTATTCTTATAAAAATATATTTTGACCTTACTGTAACACACATTTTCTCATATAGTAACAAACATTTGTCCATATAGTAACACAAACTAGAGAGCAAATATGTGTTACTATTAAAGCAAATGTGTGTTACTATCTAATAAAATATTGTTATTATATATATATATATATATATATATATATATATTTGTTTTTATAGAATAAATAATTTTCAAATAATGTAAGAGTAAAATGTGTGTTACTATAAGACCAAATATTGATTATTCAAAAATATTTATTTATGTTTATAGAAATAATTATTTTTTTCATATAATAATATATGTATTACATGAATCATATAACTAGATTTAATGAGATGATAAATAAATTAAGAAACACATTTATTTTTATAAAAATATATTTTGCCCATATAGTAACACACATTTGCTCATATAGTAACACAAATTGGGAGACAAATGTGTGTTACTATTAGAGCAAATGTGTGTTACTATCTAATAAAATATTGTTATTTTACATATATTCATTTATTTTTATAGAATAAATAATTTTTCACATAATGCAAGAGCAAAATGTGTGTTACTATAAGAACAAATATTGATTATTCACAAATATTTATTTCTTTTTATAGATATAATTATTTTTTCATATAATAACGTATGTATTACATGAAATAATATTTCTAGATTTAAAGGGATGATGAATAAATTAAGAAACACATATTTGTTCTCATAAAAATAAATTTTGTCCTTACAGTAATACACATTTGTTCATATGGTAATACAAATTGGGAGACAAATTGTGTTACTATTAGAATAAATGTGTGTTACTATCTTATAAAATGTTGTTATTTTACATATATTAATTTTTTTTATAGAATAAATAATTTTTCACATAATGCAAGAGCAAAATGTGTGTTACTATAAGAACAAATATTGATTATTTACAAATATTTAATTATTTTTATAGAAATAATTATTTTTTCATATAATAACATATGTATTACATGAAACAATGTACCTACATTTAAATGGATGATGAAAAAATTAAGAAACACATATTTATTCTTATAAAAATATATTTTATTCTTACAGTAATACACATTTACCTATATTGTAACATAAATTGGGAGACAAATGTGTGTTACTATTAGAGCAAATATGTGTTACTGTAAAATTAAATGTGTGTTATTATATTTATAAATATTTATTTGTAACATAATATTTAAAATATATTTTTTAATTAATATAATAATTAAAAAATATTAAAATAAACTTTAGATTTCACTTTGTGTAATTGTGTGGGGGAGGCAGGTATGCGTGGAGTTGGGGGGTGGGGGTGGGGTGATTGGGAAATTTAGTATGTAAGGTGAGAGGTTGTGGAATATAGTATATAAGGCTGTGAGGGAATTGCAAGGCTGCGAGGGAATTGTTAACCTGCGCGTGCGGTTTGTTTGAGTTCTTTTCTATATTTAGAAATTTCTACGGTAGAAATTTCTACACAAGTATTGCTCTAATATTATATATATATTTATTAATACTATTATATGTATTTATTGATAATATTAAACTTGTAAATTGAATTTACAGTCTGGAATACTATGATATCAATAAATACATATAATGATAAATTTTGTAAAGTGAGTTTTGAGATCATTTAATGACATTAGATCAATATAAAATGTGTCACTTATTAATTAAATGAAAAAATTTCACTTTAAAAAAGTAGTGAAATTTAACAAAAAGTGATAATATTTTTGTTAAAAATTAATTTTCTTGAAAGTATTGGCATATTTTAATATAAAGCTATCACCAAATTCTTTAAAAAGTGATAATATTTTTGTTAAAATTAGTGACTAACACTTTTCTTAAAAAATATTGTCACATTTTATTCAAAACCTATCACCATTTTTTTTTACCAATTTTATGTTATGAGACGATTTCATACAATATTTTTTTTTAAATTTTATATTATAAATAATTTATAAAAGACATATTATATACTTTACCGTATTATGACCTCGATTACATAATTGTAATTAAAAACATATTCATTCAGAATGGAGGCAACTCAAACGCCGTCTCTCTATTCTAATACAAGCGCTTTTGGTATCCACTCAAATGTTTGAAAGTTCTGCAGATTTGAGGATGAAGATGTAGCTTGCACAATATATTTACTTTTATAATTATAAGAATCTACATTTTTTGGAATTTATAAATATATATACTTCAAATTTTATAAGAATTTATATCATATTAATTCGACATATATTCAATCCTATATATATAATATTATAAGATTATATCTTTATACATCAAAATAGAAAAATTTATCAAAGAATTTTTAAAGATATATTCAGTATATTTTTATATTATTATCACAAAATATATATATATATATATATATATATATATATATATATATTTCAATTATAGATGCTACAAATATTTTCAAATTTAGGCCAATTTGTATTATTATATAAGTAGTATATCTATGAAATTTGTATCATATATGAAAGTATAAAATATGTATGGTATCTTATCTATACAATTAATGATATTCAGTAAGTAGACAATATTAGGAGTTATAAATTTTGTAAGTAAAATCCATATAATGTTATTTGGTAGGGTGTAATAAAAAAGTTACATAAAATTAGTCCTAAAAAGTAATTTCATTTGGTAGGGCATAATATAGAGATAGAAAAAGTAATTTCATTTGGTAGAGTGTAATATGTAGATATATAAGAACAAAAGTTACTATTCAAGTCATACAAAAATTGTAAGGTGAAAATGATGAGATAATTTATTACATTGTGAACAGTGAAAAGGGTGTAATATGACCTCTTCTTTTACAGGGTCGGCCGTATAAAAAACGGGTCAGCATAAAATTTGTATCCCCTACCAAACAAGATAAGTCAGTACAAAAATTCATATTATATCGATAATATACCCTACCAAACACCAATATGATTAATAATTCTCGTATCACATGTATTTTATTTTAGTAAATAATACATACTTTCTATGTTCCACAGAAATTAATTTGTACAATTTTTTTATTTAAGTGTTTCATATAAATTTGCACATTACTAAAAAAAAAATTGATTTGCGAGCACACTCACATAATTCATAATTGTACATGTCACTATTTTATTTAAAAAAATATGAAATTCCAGAAATACAATTTTTTTTAGGACAAATGGAGTATTAACTCTACCCATTTCAATATGGATATTATTATTAGTAAAATAAAACTCCCTCCTTCTCACTCTTCTTTTATATCAGCGAGTAACATATTTTTTAAGAAAAAAATATATGTAAATGTGAAATTAAATAATAAATATAAAAAATATATTTTATTAATTTTTATAATTATGTATATTTTTTTTAGGAATGTAAAAGAAGATAACATCCAAACAAAACAAGTGTAAAAGAAGAGTTGGCTTGGAGGGTGTAAACGGCGGCCGTAACTCTAACGGTCCTAATTAATATTATTAAACTACTGTTCTATGATATCATTAATAAATTTCATTTCATCTTAAGCACAAATTTTATTTTTTATTCAAAATAAAGAAAACGGGCATAAGAAATACCTGTATAGTAGGAGTTTACAAAATAATGAATAATACTTTTTTAAGGGATATTTAATTCCCTAAAACTGATAAACTAGATATCTAAATTATCAACCAACGCAACCCCCGTTGCTATATATATATATATATTCTTTGCCCTATATATATATTTTGATTTGGAGTATACATTATAACTTCATTCAGAATGCAGCAGGAGGCAATCCACAAAGTTCGTCTCTCTGTTTTAATAATAGTAGTAATTTTGGTATCCACTCAAATGTTTGAAACTCATGCAACTCGCATTGCAAAAACTGAGGATAAAGATGTAGCCGTGCACAATCATTATTTTCAGGTTCTCTGATCGATATTATGGGCCCAAATGTTTGCTAAATTAATTTTCTTTTAATTTCTACAAGAATGAATTATATATAAAGTGATCCTTATTTATATATATATTTTCTTGATGTTGTAAATGTAGAACATGGATGATGTTGATTACAGCCCCCCACATGATCATCCAGGAAGAAACAATCAACAACCACCGTACGATGCTCCTGCCCCACCTGCCACAATTTAGATCATGCATGTTGAATGGAGCTGTAATTCGGTATAAATATTACAGTGTTATTTTATCATTATAAATTAATAAATAAATCCCCCTATCACTTTTTAAACTCTCATTTTGGTTACTTTTAATCAGTTTCCACACATAAAAAATAATTTTTTTTCTTAAACTCACCATCACAATGTACTTAGGGCTCATTTGGTTCGTAAGATAAGCTAAGATAAATTAAATTATTTTATCTAATTTGATGTTTGGTTTAATGGACAAAGGCCCAACATTAATAAAAAGCCCAAAATAAAATTTCAATTATCTTACGTATGAAAGATAATATTATCTTGGGGAAAAGGTATGATAATCATCCATTATTTTTATCTTTACTAAAATACCCTCCTTATATTGAAAAGGAGAACCAATTCACTTTATTTTTGTTTATGATATAGAGGATAAAATTGTCAATTGCATATGTTTTCATTATTAATCTTACAATCCAAACATTTACAATGAAATTATCATACACTACTAATTATCTTAATCTATCAATCCAAATATGTTATTTAACTCCTAGATAATAATCTCTAGATTATAATCTTGTCTAATCTATCTTGAGTTATTTATTTTATCCATTGAACCAAATCAACCCTTACAAGATAAAATTCTATCAATATTGTTTTAAAAACAAAACAAATAGTGACAAATATTCTATCACTAAATATTGTTATTTTACTGTTAAAAACTTTTAACTAAAGAAGTTAGAATAATATAATTTTATCATTAAAAATTAATTTTTTTTGTAGTAAAAGTTATATATGTGCACATAATATTATGTGTGTACTCAATAAAACAAATCTTATTACATTAACAATAAAAATTTACAAATGTTAACGTAATACTTCCACTCACACTTAAAAAAAAAAGTGTGGGATCAAATTAGAGTGAATTTTTTGGGAGATGATTAGGGTCATAATTGCATGTTTTTGCATCCATTTTTCTATGGTTTTGATGTACTTATGTTCATATTTGACCCTAATATGCTATACTTTGTGTATTTAACCCTTTTTTGCTAGAAAGTTGTGTTTTGTAGTGAAAACGAGCAAAATCGGCAAGAGACGAGCAAGTTCGTAAAAGTCTAGAAATTGTGAGTTGATCCAATGGAGGAAAATGATATACCATGTCAAAGAGTTCGAAGAGAGGGTCGCAAAGGAAAAAGAATCGAGTCAATCGGAGCTCTAGAACTCAAGATATGAAGAAAACGAGGAATTTGAGGATCGATCGGACGAGTCGAAGCTGAGCTCGTGCGCAACCAAGCCTGGGCTCGTGCGACCACAAGCCCACATTCGTGTGAAGAATCTCTGGTTCGGTCGCTGAGCCGTGAACGAGTGCAGCCACACGAATCGATTCGTGTGGCCACTAGTGTGCATTCGTGCGAGGCTTCGGCTGGACCCAATTTCGAGGGTTGTTTCGTCTTTTCACGCGTTTAATGAAGGACATTTTGGACTAAACATTGTGGGCACTATAAATACTCCAAGGATCAGATTCTCAAGGCATCAAGTCATAATGTAGTTCATAATTCTTAGATTAGAGAGAGAGAGAGATAGTTACTAGTTGATTTCTTAAGATTTCTTCTTACGATTTCATTGATAACTTTTGATCTACCGTTTTGATCGTCGATCCGTTTATTCCTACATTCTCATCTCAGTTAGGGCTACATTTCTACCGATTGAATTTCAATTTCCATTGCCGGATTGTTAGATAGCATTTTAGAGGTAATTTGTATATCTCCAATTTTCATTGTAATAGGTAATCTCTCTACATTCCTTTACATTTCTTCTATGATGATGATTGTTACTAGCTTAATTGCTCTTATGTTTACCAAATTAGCCATGGGCTAATTCCTTTATGTGTTGGTGTATGATTCCTATGGAGTAATGTGGTGATCATGTTGATCTTTTGAATGCTATGAGATGTTGTATGATCAATTCTCTACATTGATGAATTGTATGAATGCTTTGCATGTGTAGTTGATCATAAGGGCCATTTGGGAGTTAGTCTCATACGGGAGTAGGGCTATTTTCCTAAATCTTCTTTGTACTAGGCCAATGCATGCTAAGTGTTTGATTAAATTTCTAAGATAGTGAGAACTATCATTAGTGAATATGAAGAACAATTAGAGGTTTTCATGTGTATTTAGAGAGACCTTTTGCATGTTAGAGTGACTTGCCAATTGATTGTACAATACCTCATTGCATGATAGAGTGATACCTCACCATGTGAAACATAGGATAGTACACCAGCACATATCTCTCACAACTTGCTCACTTTGCAACCCAAGGTGATAGGTAGTTTACTCTTTTGACGCATTAGTAGACAATAGATACCTTTCCCCTTTATTGCTTTGTTTGCTATCGAATTGAAACAACAATTTTCCTTACAAATCCCCATCTCCCTGTGTTCGATAAATATTATACTTGGTCAATCTTGCCACGACGATATAGCGATCACGTACACTTGCGTGTGGACACCTTTTGGGTAAACAAGTTTTTGGCGCCGTTGCAGGGGAGACTGCTTGTTTGTTTGGTTGTTTGTTGTTTCCTTTATTTTCGATTGGTTACTATTGTGAGAGTTTTGATACTTGATTCTTTGTAGGTATATGCACACAAGGAGTCAAGGGGGAGATCTATTACCCGTTGATTTAGACCTTGAAACGAGCCTACGAAGGAGAAGAAGAGTAGTTAGATTGAATTAAGAGAACATGAAGAACAACATGAATGAAGCTCGAGATGAGATTAGAGAGAAGAGCCATTGAGACAACAAGTGCATCATGGTGATGAGCACTTGGCTCAAAGAGAGGTTCCACAACCACAACCTATACCACATCAATACCAACCTTATCCACCACCAAATCAACCTTATTACCCACCTCAATATCCCAACTACCAAAATTATCCAATAAACCAACCATACTACCCACCACCACCACATAACTATCCTTACTACCCATATCCACCACCTCAACACCAAAGACCACAAATTGTAAACCCACCTCAAAACAATGAACCACTACTTCGTGATTACTTTGAGCCAAGGGTTAATGAACACTATGATGGTATTGAAAGGCCACCGATAGATGCTGAGAAGTTTGAGCTTAATACCAATCTTTTGAAGTTGTTAAAAGAATCTCCTTTTGAAGGATCAAGTGATCGAGAAGATCCAAATGCTCACCTCAATAACTTCATGGAGTTATGTGACACGATCAAGTATAAGGGGATGTCGGATAACGAGAAAAAGCTCTGTTTCTTCAATTTTACCTTGACTGGGAGAGCTAAAACATGGATTCGATCTATGAATCCAAAAGCAGCTACATGGGAGGAGTTGAGTTCACAATTTCTCAAGAAATATTACCCTCCATCAAAGATGTTAAAGGCGAGGGAAGAGATAAAGAATTTCCGACAAAAGGCGAGAGAAACCATATCTAGTGCTTGGGAGAGGTACCAAACCTTATTGTTGGCTTGCCCTCAACATGGTTTGAGGGATGAAGACATTCTTTTGACATTTACCATTGGATTACATGAAGGAGACAAGAATTACTTGAATTCTTGTGCTGGAGGTTCGGTTTGGACAAGATAGTTCGTCAAGTGAACGAGATTATCGAAAACATAGCTGCAAATGATGCTTTCCAAAGAGAAGCCAATAGTGGAACAGGTGATCGAGTTTCACTTCTTGAGGAAAACATGAAAAATGTGTTGAACTTGGTCTATGGAGGCCAAAACCAAAACCAAGCTCCAGCTTCTATGCAAGTAAGTGTTGTCGAGAGTATTCCTCCTCCTACTACCTCTACTCAAGAAGAAGTGAATTACATGGGTCGTCCTCAATACAACAATTCTTTACAAAATAATCAAAGGCCACCTTATGTTGCTCCACCTTTTAGACAACAAGGGGGTATGTATCAAAATCAAAGCAACCCTCCTTACAACCCTAATAGGAGGCATGAGAACTTTTCATATTCAAATCCTAAGGGGGCAATCCAATTGCCACCCAGGATTAATCCGGGGTCAAAGCCGCCTAATAATGAAGGTAAGCAGAGTATTGAAGACACCTTGGCATTGATTTTGAAGAATATGGACAATTTGGGAGTGGAGTTTAAAAAGATGAATAGTGAAATGAACAAAAAGGTTGATGACTTGTACGCTACACAAGCAAATCAAATTAAGAGCTTGGAGTATCAACTTGGGCGAATTGCTTCGTCCTTAAGTCCACAAGTCAACAAAGGTATATTCCCTTCTACAACTGAAATTAATCCTCGTGAGCATTGTAATTCAATTATGTGTGTGGAGGTTGCAAAGGAGGTGGTAGGGAATGATCCTTTAAAAATGTTTCATGACGAGATCGTGGAGGAAGCATTTTGTTGTGAGAATGTGAAATTGGTGAAGAGTGATGAGAAAGTTTTGGGGGTAGAAGAAAGGGTGATGGAAAAGAAAAGAAAAAGAAAGGGAAAGTGAAACTAGGGGGTGAGGAAAGATTGGAGGAAGAAGGGTTGGTTGAGAAAGAAAAGGTGGAAATTTCAAAGGGAGTTAAAAACAAGCTTGATGAGAGACTCAAGAAATTTCTTGATTTGTTTACTAAGATGTATGCTAATATGCCTTTTAAAGAGGCTATTGAGCAAATGCCGACGTATACAAGATTCTTGAAGGATCTCATGTCGAAGAAGAGGAAAAAGGAGCCCGATATTGTCAAACTCACTCAAGAGAGTAGCAAGCTTATTATGAAGCATCTTCCTAAAAAACTCAAAGATCCGGGTAGCTTTGTTTTGGATTGTCATATTGAAGGGAGCAAGAGTATCAAGACTTTATGTGATCTTGGTGCTAGTGTGAATGTTATGCCTTTATCCATAGCTCAAAGGCTTGGCTTGAAAGATATGAGGCCCATGTCTAGTGATCTTTATATGGAAGACAATTCAAAGGTGCAACCTAGAGGGATTTTGGAAGATGTGGTAGTTCAAATTGGTACCCGGTTGATTTTGTTATCTTAGATGTAGAGGAGGACAAGCATACTCCTCTCATTCTTGGGAGACCTTTCCTAGCAACTTCGGATGCATTGAGCAATATTAAAAAAGATGAGTTTACCTTGAGGATGAATGATGAGAGAAACACTTTCTCTATCTATGATTCTTCAATGAGTTCCCCAAGATGTGAGGGTGAAAATGCAAGCCATGTTATGAGAACTTGTGATCTTGAGAGTGAGGCGAATGAAGAAATTCTTTTTGAAAAGAGAAAAAAGGTGAATGAAGATAAGGGGGTGAAACAAGTGGTGAAGAAAGTGGTGAAGAATGGATGTTTTTGGAGAAGGAAATTGAGTGATGTAAGTCACTCAACCCTCATTGATTTTGATGTCACTTGAGCTTTATTGCGTCCGGCTAGGGGACGTTATATCCAAGCGCTAGGTGGGAGGCAACCCACCCTAATATCCTTTTTCGTATCCCTGATTTTATTTTGATGGTTGTGTTAGTTTTGCTTTTTTATTTTAGGGATAGAAGCATGAATGCCATTTTAGCCTATTGATATTGTGAATTGATTGCTCTATCTGGATTTTGTGCTATTTGTGCAAGAATAGATTTAAGGAGCATATTTTTGCTTATAGTTTGGATAAATTCTGGGTTTAGGAGTTGATATGTAGTGTGAATGGTTTATTGAGCTTGAGTTTCTTGATTAATCACTCTTTCCAAACTTTATTAGGATTCTTGATCCGAAAAAGTTTGAGGGGGTGTGATTCGTGATTAATTGTTCATTTTCATGATTAATTTGATGATGTTCAATGACCATTAATGTTTTATGAGGAGTTTTAAGTTGTGTTGTGTAGGAAAATGGAAGAAAATTGCTTGAAAAATATGTAAAAGGAGGAAAATTCGAAGTGGTCCAAGAAGGCTCGGATTCGTGCACCATTAGCTTCGGATTCATGCAAGCTATCTCTGGTTCAGGCGACGAGCACCGAACGAGTGCACCACACGAGCCGGTTTGTTTGGCAGTAAGTGTCGATTCGTGCGAAGCCGGCAGAACGAATGGAAACCAAGGTTCGCACGAACCTGGTTCGACCGGCCACAAGAGAGGACTAGTGTGATGCCCTGCAAGAATCGGATATGACCACTTTTTGGTCCAACTTTGACCACACTTCCCTAGGTTTTTCCACTCACTCTTTACACTTATATCCCACTCATTTCACACACAAACACACACTTCTCACTTCACTCTTGCACTCTATTCTCTCTCAAAACCAAGAAGAAGAAGGTAGAGGAAAATTTGCATATCTCAATCTCTACATTTCTTTTCACAAATTCTTTCCATAGGTATGTTCTTCTAACTCTCCACTTTCTATTTCTTGCAATTTTATTGAAATTCCATGGTTGCATTGTCTAGAATTAGAAATTCAAATTCTAGGGTTCTTGAGCATAAATTGGGGATTTTTTATTCTAGCTTATTTTTGTGCAATTGATGATGGAATAATGCTATATTGTTGATGGGTAATCCATTGGGAACCCAATTGCATGCTAATTTTGTGAATATTGGACTTAATTGAGGATTGAAATTTTGGGGGTACGCATAGTGACGAATTTTGGAAAATCTTATGCTAAATTTGAATTGTCATGATATTGTTGTGCTAATTGTTAATGGGTATGAGTATATTGTTGCTAGGGTGAGTTAATTATGTTGATTCACCTATGATTTTTGCTTACTTGAGGTTTAATTGATATATGACATTGGCATGACTATAAGTTGCATGATTCCCTTGATTCTAGAATTAGACCCATCATGTTCAATCTATTCTACTTAGTGAATGAAGTTGATAATGACTTGAGTTTATTGTTCTTCTCTTGCTCATGTATAGAATTCTTCTAGGAAATGTTGGTTAGATGAGCTTCTAGTTTATATATTTTGCTCATGCTTAACATTTTTGTAGGCCATGTTTAAGAAAGGTAAGAGTATCGCATCAAGTTCAAGTGGGAATGATGGTAAAATTGTTGAGCTGGAAGAGGAATGTTATAAGACTTGTCGTAACAAACCTTCCTGGTTTGGAATCTCATTTGGAATCAATGCGAGGTGTTACGTCAAGTTCGGGAGATTTGTTAATATGGATTTCCATAGCTCGAGATACTTCCTCAAGGAGACAACGTAGCTCCTTAAATTTGGAGAGGATGTTGAGTACTTGTTCAACAATGTAGGATGGAACGGATTGCTAAACATCCACGACAACTCGTACAGAAATCTTAATGTTGAAATTCTTAGCACATTGCAAATTACTGAGTCTCGTGGTATTCCTACAAAGATTCAATTCCAGATTGACAACAAAGCCCATTCACTTACTACTCAAGAGATAAACCGAATGTTCGGTTGTGAAGAAGATGCTCCGCCTAGCCACTTCTACAACAAGGAACAGTTTGGGCAAGATCAATCGTTTTGGAAGGCTCTTGTAAAAGATGATGACAAAGTGTTTATAGCCTATCAGTCGAAAGCTACTCAAATCGGTAATCCTATCTTCATTTATGTGCTAAAGATTTGGCAAACACGGTCTTCGCTAGGAATGATACAGAGGAAATGCAACATGAGGAACTCTATATCCTTTTTTCTATGATTACGGGTTTGAAGGCTAATTTTGGAGCTTACTTTTACAAGAATCTATCCTACGTATATTCCAAGGGAGATTGTGCTTTTGGTGTGATGATTGCTCACTTAGCAAGATGCTTAGGGTGGGATCCGAGAGAGGAAGGAAAGGACTTTTCTTACCTTGATTTGAGGTACTTGATGGATATTCACATGATTGTGAGGCGGAAGAAGAAGCTTTGTCTAGCACATCGGCCATCCGTCGAATTTCCGTTTCCTCTTGTGGATTATGAAACTATTTCTATCAAGAACGAGGAAAACTGGAGCATTAGTAGCCCGTTGCACTTCGACATTGCTTGGGAATTCAATAAAGGTAGGAAGAAGGTGACGAAGAGAGCAAGAGAAGGAACTAGTGTGCAAAGAGAGATTAATAGAGAGCAAGCTGAGGAAGAGGATGAGTATGATAGAGGTTTGGAAGCTACAACGCTTGGGGTCAAGAGTTTACTTTTCTTAGGACCGATGTATCAGCCCTTCAGGTGGATTACTCCATTCTTCGCTCCGATGTGATCGCCTTGAATGCCAACTACACCAATCTCAATGCCAATGTTGCTGAAATTAATCAAAATGTGAGTTCAATGCAAACAAACATGAACATTATGGGCACCAACATTGAGGAGATCTTGGAAGCTCAAAGGGCCATGTTGAATTGGCACATCGGAGAGGGGCACTTCACTCATCCTCGTTATCCTCCTCCGTGATGTGTAAAAACGTCATGAGGATGGGTAACAATCTCTTATCCCTAACTTGCTTCTATCCCGTATTCTTAGTTTAATTTGTTTTGTAGTGAAGATTGTTAATGATTGTGGTACTTTTTAGGTAGCTTTATCTTGTTATTTGCTTTGTGATGGATTATGATGACTTTGATCTTATTGCTTATGATGTTTTTGAGTTTGAGCTTTATTCTTATGCATTGTTTGATCTTGTCTCCACTTCTTTGCCAAACTTTTTAGACCCTTGGTCCAAAAAAGTTTGGGGGGGGGGTGTGATCGTTTCGTCATTCTCTTCGCAATGCTATTCTTATGTTGATTTTTAGTGCTTCTATGATGTTTTGGACATATGCTTAGGATGAGGCCTTGTTTTGCTTGTTTTTTTTTGCCATATTGTTGCTTTCTTAGAGTAGTGAATGCATGAGATATGCTTATTGTTGTGTGGATGAGTTGAAAGTCTTGATTAGTGTAGTGGATTTATTGCTTAATTCTTGTCCTATCTTTGATATTTTTGATTCTATGATTCTTGAAATTTCATTGATATGAGCATATTGATATGATATGAGTCTTGATCACCCATTACCCGTGAGTTTTGAACCAATTTTTCCCGTTTCAATCTTGAACGGATGATATTTCTTTGATGTGAGTTCCACATATGTGCATTATACTCTAGAACTTGGCTTTGTTCTTATTTGAGGCTACATTATTCACATAGATGATATGAGGCATTTTCTTTGATCTATATTGAGCTACTTTGCCCTATGAGCCTACCATTGATATGATATCCTTTGCTACCCATTTTGTGCTATTAATCCTTTCATTTGGCTAACCACACTTTAAGCCATTTTCCTTCCTTTTTGGAACTCTCTTGTCCTTATGATTAGTAGAGTGAAAAGAAGGAAGGAAGATTGGTGATATGATGAGGAAATTGGTGGCCAATGTGGAAAGAAATTCAAGTATGCATGGATTGATGTGAAAAGAAGGTTCAAAGGCAAGTGCTTGCAAGAAATTGAAAAAGGTTAACTTTTTGAAAAATTATGGTCAAGTTTGACTCTAGTGTTGTGAGTATGTTCACAATTTTGCAAAAAGGGAAGAATGATTCTTTGAAAGTGTGATTTTGAAAGAGAATGAAGAGATTGCTATTTGCATGAAGAGGTGAATGATCTCTACTTTGATTCCTTCTATGCTTTACTAATCATACTTAGTCACTTTTATCCATATGTTCCTTCCCTAAAAAAGAGCAAACACTGCAACCTTTAAAAGTCCTCATTGATGTGTGATTGATTTGTCATTACAAGTGGTGGAGAATGTAGACTTGGGCTAAGCTTATGGTAGTATGTGTATGTGGTGTGATGCATGAGAGAGCCTAAACACTTGAGGGGTTGAGTGAAACACTTATCTTGTGAAGATCATGACTCATTGACTTGATATTGTGCTAATTGATTTGATTTTGATAGTTTAGTGGATGACATTGTATCATAGATTTGCTAGATATTGAGTGATGATTCTATGGCATTGATCTTGTACTTGATGCTTCATACATACAATTATTCCCCTATCTTATCGCTTTGTTGCTCGAGGCCGAGCAATAATCTAGTTTGGGGGTGTGATTAGGGTCATAATTGCATGTTTTTTCATCTATTTCTCTATGGTTTTGATGTGCTTATGTTCATATTTGACCCTAATATGCTATACTTTGTGTATTTGACCCTTTTTGGCTAGAAAGTTGTGTTTTGTAGTGAAAACAAGCAAAATCAGCAAGAGACGAGCAAGTTCGTAAAAGTCCAGAAATTTTGAATTGATCCAATGGAGGCAAATGATATACCATGTCGAAGAGTTCGAAGAGAGGGTCACAACGGAAAAAGAATCGAGTCAATCGGAGCTCTAGAACTCAAGATATGAAGAAAACGAGGAATTCGAGGATCGATCGGACGAGTCGAAGTTGGGCTCGTGCGCAACCAAGCTTGGGCTCATGCGACCACAAGCCCACATTCGTGTGAAGAATCTCTGGTTCGGTCGCTGAGCCGTGAACGAGTGCAGCCACACGAATAGATTCTTGTGGCCACTAGTGTGCATTCGTGCGAGGCTTCGGCTGGACCCAATGTCGAGGGCTGTTTCGTATTTTCGCGCGTTTAATGAAGGGCATTTTGGACTAAACATTGTGGGCACTATAAATACTCCAAGGATCAGATTCTCAAGGCATCAAGTCATAATCTAGTTCATAATTCTTAGATTAGAGAGAGAGAGAGGGGTAGTTACTAGTTCGGTTCTTAAGATTCCTTCTTACGATTTCATCGATAACTTTTGATCTACCGCTTTAATCGTCGATCAGTTTATTCCTGCATTCTCATCTCAGCTACATTTCTACCGATTGAATTTCAATTTTCATTGCCGGATTGTTATTATATAGCATTTTAGAGGTAATTTGTATCTCTCCAATATTCATTGTAATAGCTTATCTCTCTACATTCCTTTACATTTCTTGTATGATGATGATTGTTACTAGCTTAATTGCTCTTATGTTTACCAAATTAGCCATGGGCTAATTCCTTTATGTGTTTGTGTATGATTCTTATGGAGTAATGTGGTGATCATGTTGATCTTATGAATGCTATGAGATGTTGTATGATCAATTCTCTACATTGATGGATTGTATGAATGCTTTGCATGTGTAGTTGATCATAAGGGCCATTAGGGAGTTAGTCTCATACGAGAGTAGGGTTATTTTCCTAAATCTTCTTTGTACTAGGCCAATGCATGCTAAGTGTTTGATTAAATTCCTAAGATAGTGAGAACTATCATTAGTGAATAGGAAGAACAATTAGAGGCTTTCATGTGTATTTAGGGAGACCTTTTGCATGTTAGAGTGGCTTGCCAATTGATTGTACAATACCTCATTGCATGATAGAGTGATACCTCACCATGTGAAACATAGGATAGTATACTAGCACATATCTCTCACAACTTGCTCACTTTGCAACCCAATGTGATAGGTAGTTTACTCTTTGATGCATTAGTAAACAATAGACACCTTTCCCCTTTATTACTTTGTTTGCTATCGAATTGAAACAACAATTTTCCTTACAAATCCCCATCTCCCTGTGTTCGATAAATATTAAACTTGGTCAATCTTGTCACGACGATATAACGATCACGTACACTTGCGTGTGGACACCTTTTGGGCAAACATGAGACCATTGTCCGTAACACATCATGAAACGGTCTAAAAAGACCAATTACTTATTACTATTCATATATTCATAACAATCACATGATTATTTTCGTTCATTTATTTAAATTGAATGTTTTTTCTTTAAAAAACAAATCAACAAACAAAAAAAGCTTAGTTTTCCTAATATAAATATATATTTTTTTCTCTAGTTTTTTTTAAGAATGTTGCGACTACATATCAATAATGAAATTATTTTATATCAATAAAAAATGTTGCAAGTATATATAACTTCGACTAATTTTTTTATTCCTTTTTTTTTTTTTATAGAAGAAATAGAATTTTTAACAGCGGTACATAAATAAAGTCAGGGTATAATACAACTCTCTTTAAACAGAGACAATAAAACACCATTCTCTAAAGTTAATTTGAATATTAATAAACTGTAATGTAAGATTATATAGTATGGGATTGACCATTTATATAACACAAATTCTAATATACAATATTACATCAAATTCGATTTGTACAATATACCTAGTTAAAAATTCGCGGATCCTAACCGGGTCAAATTAAATTTTCGAAGAAAAATCTCGGCAGTCCCAAAATGTATACTACATGAACATATGTGTGATACTGTAAGACAAAATTTGTGTTATTACATCTTCAAAAAATAATTATTTGTACTTTTAAATTAACTATAAGGATAATATGTATTTTTACAAGAACAAATATGTGTTTCTTAATTTATATTTTATTGATTTATTGATTTTATGTTGATAATATGTTGTTAATGTAATAATACCTTACATGTGTTACTATCTCGACAATCCCAGAATGTATACTACATGAACATATGTGTGTTACTGTAAGACAAAATGTGTGTTACTACATCGTAAAAAAGTAATCTTTTGTACTTTTAAAGTAACTATAATGATAATATGTATTTTTACAAAAACAAATATATGTTTCTTAATTTATTTTTCATTTTTTTTATTTTTATGTTGATAATATGTTGTTGATATAATAATATTTATATGTCGGCAGTCCCAGAATGTGTACTACATGAACATATGTATGTTATTGTAAGACAAAATGTGTGTTACTACATCTTAAAAAATTAAACTTTGTACTTTTAAGGTAATTATAAGGATAGTATGTATTTTTACAAGAATAAATATGTGTTTCTTAATTTATTTTTTATTTTTTATTGATTTTTATGTTGTTAATATAATAATACCTTACATGTGTTATTATATCTCGGTAGTCCCAGAATGTATACTATATGAATATATGTGTGTTACTGTAAGACAAAATGTGTGTTACTACATCTTAAAAAATAATGATTTTTATAAAAATCAATAAATATTTATGAAAAACTAATTTTTTTTCTTATAATAACACACATATTGCTCTTATATTGTATTAAAAATATTTGTTTCTATAAAAACAAATGAATATATGTAAAAAATAAATATTTGTTCTTACAGTAGCACACATTTGACCTTATAGTAACATAGAATTACTCATACAGTATCACAACTGGGAGTGAAAATCCTAAAATTTGAAAATTGCCAAAATCCGACCCGACCCGATCAAGATCAGCGAATTTTGTTACTTTGACCCTGTTGACGCGCGAATTTTTTAAAATTTCCATTTTAGTAGCATATTGCACGGTGCAATATTGCATAGGAGACCTACTCAAATAGATATGTATTTTGAATAAAAGAATATTTAATAAAATCAAGATCTCATTGAATTAAATATAGACTATAATTTTCAAAAATAAGAAAAGATAAATATCAAGGATAGAATTTTGATATTCAAGATAATCAAAATTAGAATATTTGATATTCAAAATAATCAAGATTTGAAATATTTGATATTCAAGATATTCAAGATATTTGATCTTGAATCCTCATTATAAATATGAGATGAAAAATTACATCAAGAACATAATTCTTGATCCAATTTCTTTTCAAAAATTTGGGGAATTGAGGGAAACAAAATATTATTTGAAATTATTCGTGTGGCCTCCCATTGGGCGTACGAGTAAGGACAAGGGAATATTTGAGAAGACCTTTTAGGTTGATCAAGTTGATTGTGTGATCCAAACCAAGAGTCTCAAGAAAGGTCTTTTGGGTTGCTCAAGTTGATTGTGATCCAAACCAAAAGTCTCAACAAAGACCTTTTGGGTTGCTCAAGTTGATCGTGTGGATCCGAGACAAGCATCTCAACAAATTTGTCATCAAGAGGTATAATTTACTTAAACCCCTTAGTTCCGCATGTGTAGGGATTTATGTGCTTTTATACATTCATAATGTTTTGCATGAAAACCCTATTGTTGGGTGTTCAACTATTTGATTTAATTATGTTTAAATCATGATATTAGTTGTATGCTTAAATTTGTGTTTAGTGTATAACCCGAATAGATCCGGGCATCCGCAAAATTTCCCAACAAATAAATGGCGCAACACGACACGGGGGATGATTTCTCCTAAGGGACATCTCCGGCAGGAGTTGGAGTGACTGGAGAACGGGAGTACGGAACCCCAAAAGGGACACCTCTGACAGGAGTTGGAGTTGTGATCGGGAGGTGCGGATCCCCCGGAGACATCTCCGACTGAAGTAGGCCATGGGGGGAAGATTGTTTGTGGAAAATCAGTTGGTCTATGTGATGACCGGAAATGAAATGGGAAGGAAAGTGGTTACTACAATGTGCTCAAAATGTGCTATATGAATTTCCAAGTATGCGTGCTTATAAGTATAAATATATACAAATATCTTTTGACTTTAGTGCTTGTGTTTTTGTCTCACACGTGGCAAGTGGCGTGGTAAGCTCAAGTGTTATTCTTTGCTCATTCCCTTCTTTGAACTTTAGCATGTTTCTACGTCCTTACCCCTTTCTTTGAAGAGCACTTGTGTATTTTAAATTATGATAAGCCTTATATACTTTACCCTCTCGCACAATGGCTTTCGGATTTGCCCCCACTGAGAATTTAAATTCTCATCCCCCACTTTAATATTTTTCAGGTACTTGAGTGGAAAGGATTTGAAGCAGCTATAGGCTGTCCCTTCCCACTACTCCACAAGCTCTATGTGCCTTCTACATGTTTTAACTATTAATTCACTGTGGCATGATGAACTATGTTTTTCCGAAATTTGGACTTAATCTTATTTTTGAACCCTGTCGTGTCACGCTTCAAACATTAGAGTTTTGGATTTGGACTCGTACTTGATGTGATCGTATCGTGATGGTGTCTATGCTTGAATTATATTTGTGTTGCTTTAAAAGAACTTTCTGTTTCGACATAAATTACAACTTCTCTTTTAGGTACTAGTAGATCATAGGAGCAATTACGTTTTATATCCCCATACTTCAAACTCTTTTTGTTCAACTCTTTTCCTTCTCTTTCAAAATAAAAAAAAGAAAAAAATTTCCTAGTTTTCTTCTCTCTTTTTAAACCTAGTGACTCGAACCTACCACTTTCATATCCCACTCTGATGGCAGTGATCTTAGAACCTTCATGTGGGAGGGGAAGCTCAGGCTGATCCCGTTCCTATAGAGGAGAGATTCCTTGCTCCGGACATGGCCAAGCTGACCGATTTTGAGGTTCTAGCCCGGAGTCAAGCCATCCGGTTGGCAGAGAAGCACTTCTCCGATCTGTCTCCAGCTCAGAAGGAAGAAGTCGTGCAGCTCAGGACATATGCTCAGATCAGGAAGGCAACTTTCGCTGAGTTGGCCGTTCATGCTGAGAAGAAGCGCTGGGAGCAGATGCAGGCTGAGGAGTCGACTTTATTTGATGCCTTTGGGGTTAATAATTTTTCACAACTTCTAAAGGTTGATGATTTTGTCACGACTGTCCGTAGAACTTATCCAGAGATGAATCCAGCTGAACCAGAAGTTGTTCCTGAGCGAACCTATGTGGAACTGGTTATAGTTCCAGAGGAGAAGGAAGCCAAGGAGAAGGATGAGGAAATGACAATTGTTGCTGACAAAGCTCAATTGAGTGCAGATCTTGAGAAGAAGGTTGCACTGGCCGATGAAGCACTCCTCGGAGTCGGGACTACTGAGGCTTCAGGAGAGGCTCCAACTGGTTTGATCCCTGTCTTGCAGGCTCGGACGAAAGAAGAGAAGAAAATTATGTGGATGGACTAGGCTGACTAGATCCATGCCAACATCCACAGAAGGCTGAACTGCCATGAGGGCCGCATCCGGAGGTTCAACACTTATGCTGATCTGATCAAATTCCGGTGTGAAAAGTTGGACAGAGATCTTCTTGAAGGTCTTCACTTACTCGGAACTGCCCATGGCACAAAAATCGTGGCCATTACTGGGTAAGCTGGTGAAGCAATTGAAGCTTGCAAGAAAGTTGCCGCTGATGCCTTGGCTGAGCAAGGAGAAAAATTCAATAAGCTGATGGAGGAGAAGCTGGCCAAATCTGATGAGAGGGTCAATCAGATGATTGACGTCAGACTTGCTCAACTTGAAGAGAAAGTCAGTGCAGAGGCAAGGGAAGAGGCAAGCAAGGGTGTTTCTGCTGAAGTTAAGGAAGCAGTCAAAACACTGGGTTCTGAACTGAGAGAAGAGCACAAGGAATGGCATGAAGCTGTGACGAACCTCAAACGAGAGTTTGATGGGGAGCAGTACAAAATGAACTCAGTAGGTGAGGCTGTGAAACAACGTCAGAACCAGAACACAGTCAGGGGAGAATAGATTGCTGGGTTCCGGAAGAAGTTCAAGGAGCTTGATGATCAGGCAAGTGCTTCAACATGAGTGAGGGTTTTTTTGAAGGATTCGAACCTTAACCTCTATTCTACAGCCATTTCACTATCTTCTTTCACAGAGAAAATATCCTAACATTTATCGTTTTTATCAATTATAATATATCATATGTTTCTTTTACATTTAATTTTCACATTTTAAGTTTAATAAAATCCTATTCAAAAAAAATATATTTTTAATTTTAGAAACATAATTCAAAAAGTCATTATGCTTATTTCATAAATGGTTTTATTTGTTGGCATACATGTGGGCGTTTATGTAATATGGAACAATCTCATTAAATTATTGCTTAAAATTGTCAAAGATTTTTAATTGCAAAACATAAAAATATAGTATATTAAAAAATATAAAATATTACAATTGATAAAAACAATAAAAGTGGTTGCTGCTTTTCAAAATCAACTGTAATCTATATGAATTTAATACTCCATAAATGCAACGTTGACATTAATCAATCTCATTGTCTTTCTACAATTTGTCTACTATACATACACATACATGAAACACATATAATTATTGGGAAGAAATTTAAATAAACACACAATTTGTAGTGGAGATGAAGAAGAATAATGCGTTGATTGTTATGTATGTGGGAGTGATTTGCATGATAATACTGCAGCTAGCAGTGGTGGATTGCCAGGGCACTAATTGCATAGAAAAGTGTACAACCGAGGAAAGATGCGAACAGATATGCCCCACCACTGGAGTCTGTCAATATGTTATTGGTTCTTATGTCCGTTGGTGTTGTTGTGCGTAATAAAACTACAACATCACCCACAAAATAATAAATGAAATAAAGCGATTTCTTTTATTAGTTTTCTATTTTTAGTTGCTTTCTTTCACTTTTGCCTCTTCTTATTATTTTAAGTGCAATTGCTTCAGTTTGGATATTTTAGTTTGAAGGATATAGAAGAATATATTTGATGGGGAAAACAATAATAAAAACATATTTAAAATAAGGGAGAAAATAAATTATATATATTCATGAATTATATCACTTAAAATATATGTTGTGGAACTGTGGGGCTGACATGTACGAGTTTGAAGATACAAATTTTAAAAAAAAATTAAATTCACTAAGTGACAGCCAGAATCTGATACTGCATAATTATATTATTTAAAGAATTTCATAGATTAAAGCTTATAAGAAAGAAGAATCAATTATATCATTTAGAAATAATATTTATTAGGGCATAATTGCTTTGTTGAAATAAACTGGAAGTAAAATAATATTTGGATAAATATCATTTTTGATACCTGATGTGTACAAAAATATCACATTCATCAACAAGAATTTATTAAGCAAGGAAGAATCAAGTTTTACCTGTGTTTAGCTAAATATAATCCTTCTTCAAACAGAGACGATGGCAGGAGCTTCTCTGGAACAGCTTTCCAGCTCCGGTATTCTGCTCTGGAGATTTTCCGGCGAGGATCTGCAAGAAATCAAGTTGGGAGGGACCCCGACGTTGATCCTCCTACGCCCAAGTCAGACACCATTAATGGATAAATATTGCAGAAAAAGTATTTAGTGAAAATTGTATGTGTGTCTTTCTATAATGAATTGGAATAGTTTTTATATCTCCTCCTTCTTTGGAGGACACAATTGTAATCCCTAAGCCTCAATTCCCAACTGTCATATGGGACCACTTGAGGGGACCATTTTGTGGTTTGTTACCATTTATGCCAAGTGTTACCAATAGTGATTCATTGGTACAAGAATGATTCATTTTTCGTCCTTTTCATGTTAGTGCTCATTGCGCACTAAACAAGAGAATCCTCATTTCAGCATTATTGATATTTGGATACTTCTTATCCAAGTTTCATCGAATAAGCATATATTTACACATAAATCAGAACATCTCTTCCAGTTCTGACTTCTGGTTTTTCCAACTCTCATAGAGATGAGAGTTTAATTCATCATTGTTGCTATCTAAATAATTTCTCTGCCCTTAGTCACTTTTCTTGATTTTCGCACTAACAATCCAACTCTGGCTCTGCTCAGAGTTGAACATAAGATTGAAGACTACTTCCCTTCTCTTTTGGCTATGAACAGTGGGATAGATACTTATCCCACATCAACTACTCCCTCCTATTCCAAATAAAATTTCTCCCATATTTTAAATGGAATAATAATTTCTTATTTTGGTTTCAGGGCTAAGAGGTCAACTCTGACCCTTATTCCTATTTCTTGACAAAATCCTTTTTTCTTTTCCCTCTCTTTTCTTTCTTTACTCTTTTCGAATAAATTTTGTTGGGACAATCTGAGTGTTTTGATTAGATCCCAAAACCCCTTGATGAATTTGCCTAAGTATAGTTCATCAGGATGATAGGCTCAGGATAGATAGGTTAGAATAGATTTTCTATTCACAGGTATTCAGTTCAGAGGGAACGTACTGAGGAGTGAAGACTGATGGAAGACGTCCCTAAAGTCTGAAGTCCGAAGACAAATCCAACCCTGAAGGCTTGATCGTCCTGAAGATGATCAACCTGAAGCTGAACCTGATAAACCTAGAAAGAGTCCTGAAGATGCCTAGAAGCCATCCTGAAAGAAGACCACTGATCATGACATAACTGAGTAGACTAAGCATGCTCAGGGAAGTCTCTATCAGTGAGGGCACAAGTAACCTTGATCAGGATGAACGTCCTTTTGATGTTCATAAGTCCTGACTTGGGCCTAGTATCAGTTAACCTGATACTTGTAAGTCCTGAGACCCAAAGGTTACACGTGCAAATGGAAGTCTGATGAAGCAGAAAGAATGTCAGAGTCTCCAACATAAGACAAACATTTATGCTGAGTAAAGAATGAGAGACTCAGAGTCATAAATGTACGAGGATCAGAAAGTCAATGCCGACAAACTAGTCGTTGAACAAGTGACCAGCAAGAAGGCGACACGTATGTACGGAGACTGAGGAACATTTAATGCTTCTCAGAGGTGCAGGATGCGGATCAGAAACTTTGCCATACTAGGTATGGTCCATGTCAGACAAGGACAACCAGAACCTGCACCTACCCTAAATAGGAAGGTTTGAAACGGATCAATTTCAACGGATCTATTTCAAACCTCCTTATAAATACAGAAGGCCTTGCACCCATTCAAGACTAACAGAAAATTTCCAAGAGAAACTCTCAAGATTCCAAGCACTCAAAGCATACTTTGAACAACACTCTGAAACCTTAAATTTCCCTAGTGTTGTAGTAGGAATCTCTTTTGTATATTGCTTAGAGTATTGATCCTATCCTTAGAACTGATTTGTTAGAAGGATCAATACACAATAGTTGGAAAACGTGAATACCAAACCCCTCAGGCTGTGAGTTGGTTGGTAGGAAGGACTGGGACTTGTAAAACGCCCAGGGGTCAGTTCCTTAGAGAGGAAGTTGGCTATTCGTGTCCCTTGGCACGTAAAACCCAAGTACCTATCCTCAGGTTTTGAGGATAGCTTCCTGTTCAATCAGGTCGTGGACGTAGGAGTTGGTTATCTCCGAACCACTTTAAAAAGACCCTTGTGTGCTGATTTACTATTTGCTCAGGATCATAAACTGTCATTCATACTAAACTGAAGCATACTTGCATTGTTTAAGAAAACCATCAGGACTAACTTGTCATCCTGATCAGTAAATTGTGCACCAGCCTTAACTACGTTTTCACTTAGCAAACTGATAAGTTTTCAGGAACTAAAATGAGTAGAAACTTAAGGGCTCACATTCTGCACTAAACTGAGCTTACTGAGATAGTAGCACAACTGACTAGCTTCCGAGCGATCAGTAGGATTGTTATCTCTACTGAGCTTCTGAGAGCACAACTCTGACTTAGCTTACTTGGTTCACTTTGAGGGTAAACCCCCTAGTGTAGATGGTACCTGGAAGGATAGTTATTTCATTGTAACTCCACGTTCTGGGGTATGACCTTTCACCACTAATGGCTGACAATACAAATCTCCCAAAATTTCCAAGTCTTTACTTTCTTTCGAAGAGTATATTTCACCGATTAATAGGGAAGTTATGCCTCGCTTGAATGAGCTTATTTCGAAAAAGGGGCAACTCAGAATGTTTCACCTTCTAAAAGAGTCCCATGTCCTTTCTCATTTCGAATTCCTTGGTTCAACTGTTTCTTCTTCTTCCGAGCTTGGTATATCTCTTTCTTGTTTATATTATGCTAAATTATGTGTTTGTGAACAGGTTTTACTCCTGCTGATTGTTTCCTGTTCATTCGATTTCCAGACATGTCTTCGGCAAATGCCTTAGTGTTATCTGATGATGAGGGTCATGAATCCAAGACCTATGCTTCCGATCCTGAAGCTGAGGGTCTTAAAGGTGATATCCCTATTTCCCCTTCCAAAGGTCCCGTAGCCTCGTTTGCAAGTCTTCAAGATAATCCTGCTCTAGTTTCTCCTGATGATCCTTCCAAAAAGAAGGGCAAGAGGGCTGCTACTTCCAAGTCGCAGCCTAAGCCTATCCTGAAGAGGACTCGCTTCTCTAAGCGCACTGGTTCTAATTCCGCTATGTCCGTGGAAAACCCTGATCCTTTCACTATTGTTCCTTTGATAGAGAATGCTCAATTTCTGGAGACTCTTAAAAGTCCTAAACTTGAGTCTTCTGATTCCAAGCTTTCTGTTCCCGCGTTGAATAACGTTATGTATGAACGTCTCTGTGAGGTATTCTGATTAGGGTCATAATAGCATCTTTTAGCATCCATTGCTATATGGTTTTGATGAGATTATATTCATATTTGACCCTAATATGCTATGAATTGTGCTATTGTCTCTTTGTTAGCAAGAAAGTGTGCTTTATAAGAGAAAACAAACAAAAATGAGGAATTCCCGACTATAGGAAAGAAGATGATGCAATCCGAGCTCATGGAGATGTTTCTTATACTCAATTGAAGACCCTAGAAAGCTTAGACGAGCCGTGGGATCGAATATGAAAAAGTAGAAAATTGGACGTCGGCATTTGAACTACGACCTGTTAGGGTTATACTAGAAAGTATGTTTTTACTTTGTATAACTAAACTGAATCTTTGAGCTTTATCTGAAATAAATCTTTTATCACTGTGCTTTAGATAAATATGAATGTTATTTATTTATTGCAATCCGTTCATATAATAGTACAAGTTACACTATAGATAAATGTGGTGATCCCCGGATAACTCACAGCAAGATCACATTATCAGTTTCTTGTAACAAGTACTAAATTCACAACCTAGATGGGATTTGAACACCCCATTGGTAAACTGTTGATGTGTGGATCCCAGATTGGCTTATCTTGACCAAGGGATTGCACTAGTGCATGATGATGCATTGAAGAGGACCTACAGAGAGGTAATTCTTCCGTACTGATTTATGGGATGAAGAATTAGACCTCAGTGGTCGTTTATTTCTAAACCTCTGTCCCTTAAATAGGACTATGTGTGATCCATGCATGGCACTTTATTTTGTTATGAGTAGAGAGTCAATAAGAATCAATACTTTACGTTGTGTTGTAGAGTTATAGGGCAACAAAATTATTTTCTTCCTTGTGTTGTGATTATTCATGTGGCCTCCCACTGGGTGTACGAATAAGGACAAGGGAATACTTGAGAAGGCTTGTTGGGTTAATCAAGTTCAGGGTTTCAAGAAGGAAGCCTTTGATCTCAATCAATACTACTCAGCTCTAAGGCATCTCATAAGGACGCCTTTTGTCTCAGAAAGTGCCTTTCACCAAGGGAACAAAGGATGCCTTTTGTATCAGAAACTGCTTTTTCTCCAAGAGGTATAATTCACTAAATCCCTTAGTTCTGCATGTTTAGGGCTTTACGTGATATTATTTGTTCATATGTTTTGCATGCAAAGCCTGTTGTTGGGTATACAATTATTTGATTTAATTATTTTTAAATCAAGATATTAATTGTAGGCTTAAATTTGTATTTAGCGTAAATCCCGAATAGATCTACGTTTAATTCCCCAACAACTGGTATCAGAGCCGGTTTTGGGTTCTATACGTTAAATTGTAATTTAAGTGTTTAATATTAAATTTGAAAATTGGATAGTAGAATTGCTAGATCTTTTTTGCAGGTATCCAATTGTCATGGTATTTAATATTTTTTATACATGCATGTATGATGATGCGGTTTTAAAATCCGATTTGTTTGGATCGTTTTTCCCGTGAGAAAATCCATGGGTAGACTAGGATGTTTTTATGTAATAGACTAGTCTAGACGATAGGTTTATTTATTTATTTTATAAATAAATTGTAATCGATATCGAAGACGAAGAACAGAGATTTTAAGGCCCAGAGACAAAGTTGTTGTAAATTTTGTTGCGGTCGAGTGGGAGCTTAATCGAGACGGACGATAAAGCTTGAAGACGAACGGTGATTATGACTTCTCGTAATCAAAACGAGAAATTAAACCATGATAATTGGATATAATGTGTTTAATTTGTTTTGATGCATGTGATCGGCGTTTAAATATGCATATATTTTATCTATTTTGTGTATTATTTTGTGTATCTATTTTGTGTATTATTTTATCTCGGGAATCTGACGTTAAAAGACCCTGTTTGCCAATTTCTAAGAAAATTGGATGGGAAGCAAATCCTCGACTCATAGAAGGCGTTTAAGCCGTTTCTGGACGTAAAACCAGAGGAAGATGTGAGCCACAATCACAACTATTGTCCCCAAGTGGGACCTCAATCTCTTAACTTTCTTTTGACTTTTGTTTCATTTAACAGTATTTCTCGAATCGTATCAGGTACTGTTTTTCATTTATCTTTGTCTATATAATTCAGTGTTCAGCTTATCACAACTCGTATCATCCTTTCGAAAGTCCAAATATGGCAACTTCATCTTCTAAAAAAATAACCTCTATTTGTGTGTTAGGGGGAGCTGGAAATGATCTTAATAAAGAATTTGCTCAAGTAGCAAATAAGCTAGGTGGTATACTAGCTCGGAGAAATATCAAACTAGTACACGGAGGAGGTACACTTGGTCTGGTAGGTAATATTGCCTTGGTAGCATCTTGGGGAGGATCTGAAGTTCAAGGAGTCGTTCACACAAGTATAAAAAGATTTAATCCTACCACAATTGGTGAGGAAATACAGATTTCATCCTTAATGGACAGAATGCCAAAATTGATAGAAATCTCTGATGCATTCATAGCCCTTCCAGGTGGTATTCTTACTTTGGAAGAAATATTTAACATTGTATGTTGGTCATGTTTAAGTATTTATTCAAAACCTGTGGGACTACTGAATATTAATGATTATTATGATGGGTTACTAACTTTTTTGGATCATGTGAAGCAACAAGGTTTTATTGAAGAATCTGTACGTCAACTCTTTACAGCAGATTCAGATTTAGAACAATTAATAGAAAAACTCAATGCCTGTGAGATTAAAAGTTGCCCAATCACGTCTCAGGTAAACTGGTTAGGAACTCGATATAGAAAAATTCAGGATGATTTAGATTTGCATTTGTGAAAAAAAAAAGCATATATATATATATATGTCTGTTTGTGTATTTCAGGTTTATTGCTACAAATTTCTCTGTGGAATCAGGTAATCTCTTCTCTTTTACAATTTCGTCTATTCATCATTGAGGACAATGTGTTGTTTAAATTGGGGGGTGGGAATTAGTTGAGTTCTTTTGAAAAATAAAAAAAATTTAAAAATAAAAAGTTAAAAAAAATAAATTAAAAACACTATAAAGATGGCAGAGTAAAAGGGGTAAGAAAATTCACCTTTTCTTTGTACCTTTGAGACGCATCACAACCACGACTTTTTAAATTTACTGATTTATTAATTTTAATATATGCTATTTAACAAACTTGGTACATTTTTTTTTCTATTTTGGTTAAGTACTTTCTAATAGATGTTTATAAGTCATCATCATTTCACACACACACTGTGACAAAAGATTATGGACTATAATTGAATAATTCTACTAATTTTTCTATTTTACAAATGGTTGCAATTGATTGTTGAAAAAAAAATTATTTTAACAAGATTTACATTAGAAAACTGCAACTTTTGTTTAGTGGATATGAACCTACCCTGTGAGAATTTGTGCCTAAATAACATGTTTGAGCATTCTTTTATGTGAGATACTCTGTCATGAATTATGTTCTTCAGAACTTGTTTTGAATCTGTATCAGTCACTCTGTATGCAGACATAAGAATGATGAAGGCAATTAAGACTTACCTTTCTTTTCCTATAAAACCTACCGAATTTTTCAATGCCTTATTAAACCCCTTTGAGCCTAAATAAAACCTTTTCTTTTACCACAAAATCATAATTATCAGTTCTCAAAGTGTGAATAAGGTGAATTATTCTTGTGAAGGTGTCAAAAAAAAAAAACAATCAAGAAAAAAAATAGAAAAAAAAAGTGATGTTTATCGGAATAATGATGAGGATGGTGAAGGACAGTATTGAAGAGATTTGAAGATGTGAATTAAAGCCTAAATATAATTCTTCCTACATTTGGTTGCAGACAACTTTGAGTCAAAATCCAGAGCCGATTTTCTTCATAACTTCACCCTAAACCTCATTACAACCAAATAAAGTTCTTCTAATTTATGTTGCATGCATTGTTGATTGACTGACGGATGTATAACCAAGCCTATGATAGAAATATTCAGGATATAGAGTCTGAGCGTAAACACTAGCCACATTGAGAGATGTAAGGCGTGTGTAATCCACTGACAAAATCTGTTTATTCTAATAAACTATCTTGTTAAAAACAAAAATATATATATATTTTCATCATGAAAGTTGTTAACCATAGTAAAATATGAAGATAATAGAATTATGACGTGAACTCCATACCTTTCGGTCCTTAACTTGAGCACAACAGGGGATGACTATCAAACTGTCTATTTAGATTGTATTGAGCATAAAATAGTTCTAAAATGCAATAGTTTGTTAATTTAGATATATTATAACAAAGAGTTGGTAAGATGCAAATAAAAGCATCATCACAAAATTATGTTACTCTTTCATCACTAGGGACTAGTAATGAGCTGGTTGGGGAGTGTGATCAGCGTTTAAATATGCATATATTTTATCTATTTTGTGTATTATTTTATGTACTATAATGTATTGTTTAGCGTATTTATATATAATTTCACATTT
>JAPKLY010000658.1:2345-49155 GCA_026898435.1 Prunella vulgaris
AAAAAAATCATCGAATAAAGACTGATGTATTCATTCAAATAATATATTTTCGAAAGATGCTAATGCCAATAACCTGGGCCATGATTATAATGCACATGTGATTAATCTCGCATCAGTATGAATAAGATGTCCATATCCAGTGCCCAACCTTTGGGCTGGAGAGTGGGCAACACGTGCAAGTGCAGTGTTTCATTTTGTTTAAATATTGTTTCTATTATGATAGAAAATAATACTCCCTCCGTCCCGTAGGAATTTGCACCCTATGGGATGACATATTTTTTTAAAAAAATGTGTTTTATATATAAAGTAGTGGCATACGGGTAAATATGTGTATATGTTTGTGAGTGTGCACGTAAATCAATATTTCCTTTTTTTAGTAGTGTGCAAATTTGTGTGGTACGTCCGAATAAGTAAAGTGTGCAAATTCCTGTGGGACAGAGAGAATACTAATTAGTTATTAATATGACTTTTTTTTTATCGGTAATGTTAGTTATTACTAGTTAGAAGTTAGTTCACCAAGTCTCCAAACACTCCAAAAATATCTCCAAGCCAACCTTATATCTCCCTCCTAATTCGTTCCCAGAGAAAATCGAACCGGGTCTCTCACTCAAGTGATGAGTCCGGTGGCTCTTTTATACATGAATGGTGTCACAGGATCAAAATCAAAATGAGGTAAAGTTACAGGACGAAAATCAAAATTTGAAAGTTAATAGGATTAAAATAAAAAGGAGGTAAACTTACGGAAATGAAAAAAATAAATTTCCCAATAGATCTTATATAATACATGCATGCACGCACAACATATCGGCATGAGTGTGTGATTCAAAGATTAAAATATGCACAGGAGGATCTTGTATTTGAAGGAATCTGACTCGACATATATAAGTCATGAAGCGCTTTTATTTTTTATTTAATTTAATAGTCTATCTTTATTTTTTTAAGTCAATCTTTAGTAAAAATTATTATTCATTATATCAAGGCAATGTTGTACAGAATGTTAAAATTTATTTTGGCAATATCAAAATTTGTATATGTTATTCTCAATATCTAAACATTCAAGTTGACGATTCATAAAGTTATTTTGGTTAGGATACAATGTATATAGAATAAGTAGAGAAACAATATGGACAGTTACTTGCTAGTAGAATTTAGTGTAAAGACTATTTTTTTTATCATAAGAAATCATGTTCTAGGGCATTCACATGCAATATACAAAGTCTACATATAGAGAAAACATGAAACATAACATGACAACACAAACAATATTATTATCTTATTGTATATGTTAGAGTATTTAGTCAATAGTGTGGTTATCATCGTTTCACAGTTCCATGAATGATAAATCATTCTTTTCAACAATTGTATTCTCTATAGTGTTATGTTAGACATGAGCGTAGGTTCGTTTCATTAGTATAATATTACACTATGTATTTAGACCTTGTGTGTGTAGATCTTATTTTATTATTTGTATCACTACTCGTTGTAGTGAAATTTTGTCATAAGACATTATAAAATCATAAACTGTTTATAGCACGAATGTAAAAATCGGGCTGGGCAGGGTTCAAAAAATTCTACGGGGCGCTTGTTTCAAATTTCTCAATGGTAATGGGAATGAAATTTTATTTTCCTTTTTTACCCTTACATATTCAATAAGAGTTTATGTTCATGGTGGTTACATCATTAATATTGTGTTCCAATTTTGGAATAAGTATACAAAAAATAAAGTTGTTGATTGTTATAGGGGGATTAATTGAGGAAGATGATTATAGGATGAGATGAGTGTAATCAAATGGGGGTAATGATTATCTTATTTAGGAGAAAAATCAATATTTTGGTCTCATTACCTACTATAATTAATATATATATATATATTCCTACTCCCATTATTATTGAGGAATTTTATAACAAGCATCCCTAATTTTATTCGGTGAATTTTAAAACAAACACTGCCTCTAAAACTTATTTTAAAATCTTTTTATTAGTCTAATATTTTAATACCGCACACTTTTGTTGAGTTACTATTTAAAAAACTCTGGTTTGTGATTTTAGTGGAAATTAAACGACAAGGCATTGCTAATATCAAAGTCTAAATTATAGGAACTGAAATTAATGTGACATTGAACTCAGAATGAAGCCTTGTCTTGTTGTAATAATAATGAAGTGGGACCATATATATGTTGGAAAACAGTAACATCACAAAAAGAGCACACCTGCTATTGCTAAAACAAAACAAAACGAGGATATATAATTTAATGGTATGATTTTTACGTAGTCACACACACTGAAAGAGAGAGACGTGGCCGCTTCAACGCGGCGGAGGATGACATCAGCCACCACCAAGTGGAGGACTCCGGTGGACCCTTCCGCCTCATCTTCTTCATTCAGCACGTACCCCCTCACTGCCACACGTGTCTCTTTTACCTCCTTCCCTACATTAACCGCTTTTGTGACCCGAAATTCTACCAAGTGACCGTAGCTAGTTACCACAAAAAATCAAAATATCTCGATATTTTTTTTATATATTCACCATATATTTATTTTTTTTAGTTATTGATATCGATATTTTTATAATATTTATTAAAAAAATATAAAAAATATCAATAAATATGAGTCTGTAATATCGACATCTCTTATTTTTTCCACAAATTAAACCAAATATCGTTAGATATCGAAAGATATCGAGAAAATGTCGATGAATTTTGGAAAAAACTCCAAATAATAATGTATATATTTAAATTTATCACAACTGTAAAAGTTATTTAAATTCTTTTGTTAAATTTATATATCTAATGTTTGCTCTTAAATTTTTTATAATTTTTAAATTTAACGATATCGAATCGAGACATCCATCGATATTTTCATAATTCTAAGACCTCGATATTTCCATCGATACATATATTTTTAACTTTAGTTACTACTCCCACAGTCTGTAAAATTTATGTTCACTAATTTTATTTATTTATTGATAAAAGATATAAATATATTTTCATAAATAATAGTGTTGATGGGCGAGCTACTCGAGCCAAATCAGAGAATCAAGATATCACCTAGGAGGTCGCCTGCGAGCTCGCCAGAGTGCCAAGCGCACCTCCGGGCACCTTCATCTCTGAGCTCGCCCGGGTGCTCACCTCTGAGTTCGCCCGGGTGCTCATCTCCGAGTTCGCCTATGAGCTCGCATGATAGTCTATAGGACCCCGATGGTGCGCTTTTTTTCCCTCCGTCCGGTTTATCCACAAGGGTGGTTTACAGCGAGGTTTTTAATGAGGTCCATCTAGTCTAAGACATCGTAGTAGGACGAGACAAGACATAGGGAGCAGTGTGAGAGACCAAGACGAGGGTAATGAACCCTCGTCAACACCGGAAGCCATATAGGCTCGTAAGGTGTCGTCTCACACTCGCACACCTATAAATAAGACCTCTCTTGTACTATTCACAGAATTCTAATACATTTCCTACATTACACTTTCTCTCTCTAAGCACTCTCTCTCTATATTATCTCTCCAAGAATATAAAATCATAAGTTTATTATTTGGTAGAATTAATCAGTTATAAAGCCACATAAACGAACACGATTAAGAAATTCTATCAACAATTTGGCGCTAGAAGGAGGGTCCGAGTCTGAAAAATTAAAAATTTGAAGAACAAAAAGTTAGGGTTTGTTTGAAGATTTGAAGATTTGAAGGTGTTCTTGATAAAACTCAAGAACACTTGAAGATACACATACATATTCATTCCTTCAAACAAAAACCCAGGTTTCCGGGTAAAAGTCCAGATTTTCGGATTTACAAATTTTGTCCGGAAAAAGTTTTCAAACGCACGCGTGTACACGAATAAACCGGACCCCAGATAATTCGTCAAACGCGAGGCAAGACGAAAACTTACGCAGCTCCACCCAAGCTGGACGACCTCCATCCCGGCGACCTCTCTCCACCTCGGCGACCTGCAGCGAGCTACCCTCTCCGAAACCCAAAAAGGGCTAACACTCGAGCCGCCAAAGGACAGGCCTCCACAGCTGCGGGAAGGTCCAAAGGAGGTGAACAGAACCAGACCGAGGTGGAGACCTCACGCCAGGTGGTGGAGACCTCACAACCACCTCCCCAGAAGAGCACCTCAGCTCCGCGACCTCCGCGAGTTGCGGTGACCCAAGAAAACTTGGCCCCCGCCCTGAGGGACCTGGCCAGCAACCTCGACGAGCTCCAACGCACCATCGCGACCTTACAGAGGTTGCAGCAGAGACAGCAGGACGAGCTCGCCCTGGTACCCAGGCGAGCTCCTGCTGCCGAAGCCCGGGAGCAGACCAGGCCCACCCAGGGCACCCAGACCCGGGGAGACTACAGCATACTCCCCACCGAGCAGGAGGTGAGCTCGGCACAAGCTCGCCAGCGCAGGGAGAGGACCGGCAAGGCCAAAATGGTGGAGGAGGATCCCGCTCCTTACACCGGAAGGGAGTCGGCCTACACCGGGGCATCTGACACCCACCAATCACAAAGGAGGGAAGTCCTCCAAGGTCGCCTGGGCCTGAGATACGGGGAAAACGAGCGGACGGCGGCCCCAGCTGCGTCCCACGGGGACTCCAACCAGCAGCCACGCAGATCAGCCCACGAAAAGGCTGAGGATGCCCGCCACTGACCGGCTAGGCCCCCATGGCGGACGCCAATTCCAGCCCGCCACTGAGAGGTCACCCCAGAGTGAGGCACCTCGGGGACGTGCGTTCGCGAGATGCACGACCTTCGAGCAGCCTCCGCCGGAGGTGACCCGAGATGACGAGCTGGCCTCACTGAAAAAGGCCGTTGAAATGCTACAAGCACAAGTAGCAGCCAAGTCTGGCGGACCTGACGCCACGACTCTCCCCACATCTCCATTGGCACCTGCCATCCTCAGCGCGCCGGTCCAGAAGAAAGTCCAATTCCCGGTGATGTCCGTGTACGAGGGCGAATCTGACCTGAAAGTCCATCTGGCCAAGTACGCGGACTTCATGATTTCGGTTGGCGCCACCGACTCCACCCAGTGCCGGAACTTCCCGCTGACCCTAGGGGATCGAGCCCACCTCTGGTTCTCTTCACTCGCCCCGGGGTCAATCTGCTCATTTGGCCAACTCTCTCGGGAGTTCCTGGCCCACTTCTCTGGGTTCGGATCCTACCTTACCCAGAAGCACCGACTCGCCAACATCCATCAAGGCGAGAGCGAGATCGACCTGCAGTACCTGGAAAGGTTCGACAAAATCCTGTTGGAAGGCGAGCCAGTGAGTGAGGACACCAAGGTCGTCGCAGCGATGGCCGGGCTCAAGAGGGGCACCGACCTCTGGAAGGAGATGCACCTCGCATGTCCCAACACTTACAGCGAATTTCGTCATAATGCGGGGGTTTTCTTTGCCATGCAGGAAGCACTGCTCAAAGAAGTTAGTACCCACGAAGAAAGGAAACCCTACGGGAAGAAGTCTGGAGGCACCTACAAAGCTCCCCGGAACTTAAAGGCTTTTGGCGAGGGAGACGAGCTCAAAGAAAAGCACAATCAGGTCCTCACTGTCTCCGTTGACCATGTCTTCACTGCCGTCAAAGGCAAGGCCATGCTGGAAGAGCCAAGGCGAATCCGTCAGGACCGCACGAAGCTCAACCCCAACAAATTATGTGCCTACCATCAGGCTATCGGCCAATTCAACAGCGAATGCCGAGACCTCCTCAAACAACTCTGGAAATTTTACGAGGATGGGAAGCTGGCCGAGTTCGTGAAGAATGCCCCAGCTAAGAGGCCAAGGTTCGAAAGGAGGGCTACCTCCGATGATGAAGAAGAGGAAGCAGACTAACCTGGTCCCCACAACAGACGGAGGGCACCTCCCCAGCCTCAACAAAACTTGGAGCCCACTCGAGAGCTCCTAGTTCTCGAGGATGAAATCAAAGCTGCCGGAGGTCTCCAGGACGGGGGGATTTCCATATCCAAGAGGAAGAGGAAGACCGAGATCCAGGCCATAAACCAAGTCCAGGAAGGCAGCTCCGGCCCCAGGTCCGTCTCACAGCTTACTGATGAGCTGACATTTTCTCAGCGGACCTGGAGGGGGTACTGATGCCCCACAACGACTCGTTGGTGATAACCGCCAACATCATGAACGTCCGAGTTCACAGGCTACTTGTGGACACCGGCGCATTCGCCAACATTCTCTTCAAATCCACCTTAGATGCCTTAGGTGATTTTGAGTCGTATCTGGAACCTAGCAATGCTAGGATAGTGGGGTTTGGAGAAGCTGTAACCGTCCCCCTAGGTAGTGTCAGGTTGAGCGTCCAGCTTGTATCGGCTGAGGATCCCGAAAGGAGACTGACTAGGCTCATAGATTTCCTAGTTGTCGACCAGCAGTCCTCCTACAACGGTTTCCTTGGCCGCCCACTTATTAATGAATTCAAAGTGGCGTGTTCGACCTACTACTACTGTTTAAAATTCCCAACTCCAAAAGGTGCGGGAACTATAAAAGGTGACCAGAAAAAGGCCCGAGAGTGTCTGCTCCAAATCAAAGATGGCCGGGTCAAGAAGTCTGTTACACAGGTCCACATCCTCGAAGAGGACGTACATATTCCTGCAGATGAGCCAAACATCCTAGACGTCATCTCGGTCGAAACTGAGATGATGGAGGTAGGTGATTTGTCAGAAATCAATCAAGGCACTGGACCTGTGCAAGACACACAACCGACACCAATGGAGAGCTTGGATGAAACCCAAGTGTTGAGACCTGCGCAGGGGTCAGTACCTGCGCAGGAACAGCAACCTGCTCTCATGGAGGTGGTTGATGAAGCCCAAGATGGGGGACCTGCGGGAGGTCAAAAACTAACACCAATGGACGTTGACCCAACTCCCCAAGTCACCGCACCATCCCAAGTTGACAGACCACCGGAGGTGCTCACAGCCGATGAGCCCGCCCAAGTTGAAAGCCAACCCGATGACCTCGAACCGCTCATAGGCCACGAGCCTGCGCAGATGTCACAAGAGGAGTGGGACGAGTTCATCAGCGACCCGAGATGGAAAAGTCAAAAGAGAAAAGCCACCCCCATGGAAGAATTAACGGCACTCCCGGTGGACCGGGAAAGGGACTTAGAACTTTTCATCGGTTCTGAGTTACCTGAACCGTACCGGTCGAGGATGGAGTTGTTCTTAATGACCAACCTGGACGTGTTTGCCTGGTCCCACGAAGACATGACGGGGATCCCGTTGGAACATGCTTGCCACAGACTTAACATAGATCCGACGAGGAGACCCATACGCCAAAAGCGGAGGAAGTATGGACCAGACAAGTACGCAGCTCTAACTGTTGAGGTGGAGAAGTTGTTAGACAACAAGCTCATCAAGGAGGCTTTGTGTCCGCAGTGGGTTGCAAACCCCGTCCTGGTGAAGAAACACAATGGGACGTGGAGACTCTGCATTGACTTCACGGACCTGAACAAAGCATGCCCGAAGGACAACTTCCCACTGCCTCACATTGACCAGCTGGTGGATACCACCGCAGGCCATGAGATGATGACATTCATGGATGCTTTTGCAGGCTATCACCAGATAGCTCTACACCCAGATGACCAGGAACACACGGCGTTCTACACCAACAAGAACATGTATTGCTGGGAAAGGATGCCGTTCGGACTCATCAACGCCGGAGCCACCTACCAAAGATTGGTGAACAAAATGTTTGACCAACACATTGGCGAATCCATGGAGGTGTACGTGGATGACATAGTTGTCAAGAGTTTGAGAAAGGAGGACCACCTGGACCACCTAAAACAGACCTTCGACATACTGCGCCACTACAACATGAAGTTGAACCCCAAAAAGACCAGCTTCGGCGTACACTCCGGAAAGTTCCTGGGGCACCTAGTTAGCCAGCGTGGAATTGAGGTCAACCCAACACAGGTTCAATGCATAATCGAGATGGGTATACCCGATTCCGTCCAAAAAATTCAAAGGCTGACTGGATGCATGGCAGCCCTGAACAGATTTATCTCCAGGTCCGGCGACCGAAATCGTCCGTTCTTCGAGGCAATTAAGGCAAACACACGGAGGTACAAAGAGGAGGCCAAAGACAACAAGCTCCACCTCAAAAACCACTTCGTCTGGACAAGTGAATGCCAATGAGCCTTCGAAGACATCAAAACATACCTAGCGGATACACAGGTCCTGTCAAAACCGATACCTGGAGAGAAGCTGTATCTATACCTAGCCGCGTCGGAGGTGGCCATCAGATCCGTCCTGGTCCGAGAAGAGGCGAAAACGCACCTACCAGTGTACTACGTGAGCCAAGTCCTACACGAAGCTGAGTTGAGATACACCCCAACAGAGAAGCTGGCTTATGCACTGGTGATGAGTGTTAGAAAATTGAGGCCCTACTTCTTTGACCACCCGGTAGAGGTGCTGACAACGTTCCCACTACGCCAAATACTACAGCGCCCAGACACCACCGGACGCCTACTGAAATGGTCACTAGAGATCAGCCAATACGGTATAACCTACGCTCCCCGAATAGCGATCAAGGGACAAGTACTTGCCGACTTCATCGTCGAGCTAACTTTCCCACAAGATCTGACGAGGGGACGTATAGCTCCGTAGCATCTCTACGTAGACGGATCATCAACCAGCGTGGCAGCAGGCGCCGGCGTGGTCCTGATCAGCCCAGACAGACAAGTCTTCACCTCCGCAATCCGGTTCGACTTTCGAGCAACCAACAACGAGGTGGAGTATGAAGCCTTGATAGCGGGACTTAGGCTATCATTAGCTGTGGGGGCAACCAATCTTCAAGTTTTCGGAGATTCCCAGCTAATAATATCCCAAGTCCGGGGGGAATATGAGGCAACAGACCAGCAGATGATGACCTACCAGAAGATAGCCGCGCATCTGATATCGATGTTTACGCAGGTTTACATCAATCAGATACCGCGGCTAGAAAACACGCAAGCAGATGCTCTAGCCCGGCTAGCTACTAGCAACGGCGAAGCCGAATTCACGGAGGTTGTGATCACCACACTGAAAAACCCCTCGACGTCTGATTACAAGGTAAATCAAACTTCGAGTGGGGGGCAGGAGGATAACGAGGATGGTGAAGATTGGTGCACTCCAATCCAAAAATATTTGACAGACGGAACAACCCCCGCGGACACCTGGGAAGCTAGTCGGCTAGTAAAGCAAGCTGCCAGATATACACTGCTGGATGGCCAACTCTACAAACGTGGATTCTCTCTACCCCTACTCAAGTGCCTAACTAAGAAGCAGAGGTCCGAAGTGTTAGAAGAAATTCACGAAGAGATTTGTGGGAGTCACGCTGGGGGGCAAGCACTGGCATACAAGACGATCAGGCAGGGCTACTACTGGCCCACTCTTCGCAAAGATGCCATCAGCTTCGCTCGAAGGTGCCGAAAGTGCCAACTTTTTGCACCTAACATCCACTCCCCAGCCAACCAGCTGAAATCGATTTTCAGCCCATGGCCTTTCGCGAAATGGGGAATCGACTTGATCGGCCCATTTCCACCTGGTAGAGGCGGTGTAAAGTTTGATGTTGTAGCAGTAGACTACTACACTAAGTGGGCTGAGGCCGAAGCTCTCACAACTATAACCCAAGAAAGGATGATCGGCTTCATTTGAAAAAACCTGATCTGCAGATTTGGGCTCCCGCAGTCGGTCATCACTGATAACGGAAGGCAGTTCGACGGACAGAAGTTGAGGGACTTCTGCAGTTCATGGAACATCAAGAAGTACTACTCAACTCCATATCATCCCCAGTCGAACGGCCAGGTCGAGGCGGTGAACAAGATTCTGAAACACATATTGAAGCTCCGCCTCGAGGAAAAGAAAAGGAGCTGGGCAGACGAACTCCCGGAGATCCTATGGTCTTATAGAACTTCCTATAGGGCCAGCACCGGGAAGACCCCGTTTCCCCTGGTCTTCGGGACTGAAGCCGTAGTCCCGGTTGAGGTCCAGAGCAAGACTTGGAAGGTGGTGGGGTATGATGAAGAAAAGAATGATGAAGCCCTGGCAGTAGAGAAGGATCTGATCGAAGAGACCAGAGCTTCGTCGGAAATGAAGAACGCCACCTACAAGCGTAGAGCTGAAAAGTATTACAACTCTCAGGTCCGAGACCGAAAATTCAAGGTCGGAGACCTAGTGTTGAAAAAGAAATTAATGACCCCACCAGGTGTATTCGGTTCAAACTAGGAAGGACCGTTCCGGGTCACCGCAGTCTGGCCAAACGGTACTTATGATCTAGAAGACGCAGAAGGCAAAGCTTCGTCATACACCTGGAGCGCGGCACACCTGAAAAAGTTCTACCAATAGACTAGGATCCTGTAATAGACTAGTCGAGGGTTTGCATCAGAAATGTAGATGGCAACCGATGTAAATTACGTTGCTATAAAAAGTAAGAAAAATTCAGAAAAATTCCCAAGTATTTGGACCTGTGCAGCTCTCCAACCAGGCGAGCTACACCAGGTCGCCCACTGCTCCAGAGAGCTCGCCAAACCCAGCTCGCCCACGTACTCGAAAATCCACAATGCACAAGGACCAAGGTCCCGAGCGTTGTAATTAAATAGCTCGAAGGCAAAGGCCAAAGTGCCTAAGGTCGCGAAGGTACTCGCAAAAAAGACGAAAAAATGTCTAAGGCAAGGTTCATGAAACCCGATGGCCCAACGTGAATTAGTCGAAGTGCAGTTCGCCACCCTAAGTGGTCTAAGATGAACGATTCGCGGCCCTAAGTGGCATAAGACGAAGAATACACACTCTCAAAACAGAGGTACAATTCGTAGTCGTAAGTGACGTAAAACGAACGATTCGCTTCTCAAAGTAGAATAAGACGAACAATTATGTACCAGAAAAATAAACAAGAACGAGCTATTTAGAAAATTATAACGTAAAAGCGCAAATACATAAATGAAAAGAGTTGGACAAAAAATGCTCCACTTATATTCAAAAGATACTTAAGAGATTTTCAAGCCAAAAATATACTTGAAAAAATCCTAAGTATGAGTAGCAGTGCTGGCCACAAAGGCCGACCAACTGGCCATCTTTGAACTACAAAAAGCTCCTTCTGGGCGAGCTGCACGTGCCCGGCGAGCTAAATCTACTTAAACAAAAAGCAAAAGCTACAAAAATGGAGCTCCTTCTGGGCGAGCTCCGCAACCCGGCGACCTACTAAAACAGAACTACGAAAGCAAGAAAAGCAGGCCTAGACCTCGGGATCGGCGACCTCTTGGACAGGAGCGACCTGGCTGTATGGCAAGCTCGACATCAGAAGTAATGTTCCCAGAGAGTCCGCTAGTGTCGAGCTCGCTTATGTTGATCATCGCGTCCCCGCAGACCTCCTGCATCTGCTCCATCGTTGGTGGGACCTCGCCTCCAGCATCCCCCTCGGCATCCCCAACCTCCTGGGCAAGGTCGGCAGTCAAGACCTGCTTCGTCTGGATAATGTTGAATTTTTGACGAGCAACATCAAGATTGATCCCATAGCCCGCGAGGTCCCCGATGTTTATTCTCCAAGCAGTCTTCGAACTCGCCGACAAGGGCTTCCCACTCACTATCATTATTGATCCGCGCCCATTGGAAGGAGCGGATAACTTCAGCAAAGCATAGCACGAAGCCCTTGTCAGTGGCGACCACCTCGGCGAGCTCCAATGCCTCAGGTGTGATGGTGATATCGGAGCGGCTCTTAAGCTCGGCGATCTCTATGGCCTTGGCGGCGACCTCTTCCCGCAACTTCTGACACTCCTCTGAATTCCCCCGGCTCTGATCCCGAAGGAGCCCTACCTCAACCCCGGTCAGGGCGAGCTCCTCGTCCCGGGTAGTAAGTGCCCGACGAGCTTCCTCGAGTTCGGCCTGTTGCTGGCGGAGGTCGGCTTGGAGTTTCTCAGCTTTTTTGACGGCGAGCCGCTCCGCCTCCAGTGAGGCCTTCGCCTTAGTTTCTGCCCTCGCGAGCTCGTCAAAGGCCTTTTTCCGCTCATCACCCACCTTGGTGAGCACCCTCTTCGTGTCGTGGCGAGCTCTGTCCACGGCAGTGATCTCATCGGTGACGAGCTGGGCCGCCGCCATCGCTGCACAAGCATAGTGCATCGCCAACCTCGCCTTATCGACATGCTTTTGCCTCTCTATCATGGTGAGCTCCGAGGTGGAGAGATACTTGGGAGCCTCAGTGAATATCCGGCGAGCTGACCCCTCTGGGAGGTCTCTTGACGAGCTCAGGCCTTACACCGCTCGGTGGTATGAAGAGATTCAGGTCGCTGCGGGAGCTCGGCGGGAGTATACCTGCACATGCTCGAATCAGTTAGCAAAAATCATGAAAACCACAATGGCTTCCAACTTCAAAAGAGGTCGCCCACTTACTCGAACCTATCGGGGTTGAGCCCGAGAAGGGTATCATCCCGAATAGGGACCCCGTAGGGAGACGGCGGGGGCGCACTCTGAGGAGTTGGAGGCACCTGAGAAGGTAGAGTAACTAAAGCTCGCACTGACCCTGCTTGGGTTGATCCGGAGCCCCCTCGCCCGCTATGCTCGACGGAGCCGCCCTCAGTCCTAACTCGCTTGGCGGGGCGAGCTTCTTCTTCACTTACCCGCGAGCCATCTCCCCGGTGGAGAGCTCGCCTCGTTTGGTGGAGTGGAGGGGGCTGGGTGCCCCGTTCAGGGTCCGAACCTCGGCCCACCCCTTTCTTTGGGCCGGCGACCTTCTTCTTTGGTGGGGGAGGTGCCGAGGTCCTCTGAGAGCCAGAGCCCCCAGCCTTTTCAGCGGCCTTGGCGAGCTCCAATTTCTTTGTCGCGTCCAAAATGGCCCCGAGGGGATACCTTCCCTTCCCGGACGAGGTTTACCCATCCTCAGCTGTCGAGCTAAGAAGTGGTAGGCTTCAGGAACTTCAACGGGCGGGAGCTCGGCGGCGGGACCTACATCTGCACGATAAATGATAAGTAAATCCGGCAATCTCGACGTACGAGGCAGCGAGCTGTGGGAACTTCATAATGGAAAAAGTTTAAAACCTTGAGCAGCGAGGTGGTGTGGTGATGAGGCCGGCGAGCCTGCGACAGTGATGTTGGCACAAATGTTCGATCTCGCGATCTTTCTTTTCTCGCAAACAACACACTGTCCGCACGAACTCGAAGCCAATTGAAATCTCTGGCTTCCCACGGCTCGACTTGTGGCACTTCAAACCTGCAAAAAGATAGATTAGGTCAGTAATCTAATCTGACGCACACACGCTAAGGAATGCCACCTACAGCTCGCCTCCCCGTAAGTCTCGGGAGTAGGGATGCGCCCTCCACGACCATTAGAAGCTCGCCAGTCTCCCCCAATAAAGAAGAACTGCTCCTTCCAGTCCTGGATTTTATTGGGGAGGTCGCCCAAGAATTTGCCCTCCGGGCGAGCTTGGAAAGAGTAGTATCCTTTCCCCTCCCTTACTTGTCGGATCACATTGAAGAGCTCGAAGATCTCCGTCGTACTCAGCCGATTTCCATAGCCCTCGAGACCGAAAATGGTCAGAGTTGCCAACAGGTTGCTCCATGCGTTCGGAGTAAGCTGTGTAATGGTGAGGCCCGTGTCCGCCAGGAACTGCCCGATGATGGGGTGAAGGGGCAAGGTGAGCCCGGCCTTCAAGGTGTGATAGTTGATAGCTATGAGCCCGGCAGGAGGGAGGTCGGCTCGCTCCTTCTCCTCAGCGGCATACATGAATATGTCCAATGGAATACGGAACCGCCTCTGAATATCCGGGAGGGCAAACTCGCTGACGATGCTCTCCACCCCGTTTTCCTTGAGGTTGGATTTGCCAGCGGCCTTTCGGATCGGAGCTCGCCGGGGTAAGGGGAAGCTCGCCCCGTGGGCTCTCATATATTCGTTCCAGTCGAACTCATTCACGACCTCGGCGGAGATTTGATGTTCCGAAAGCTTGGGAAAGGGAAAGTCGATGAAACGGAGATATTCATAAGTGACCTCCGACCCCATATCCTCGCCGACCTCTTCGTCGACCTCGCGGGCTAGCTCGCCAGCAATATCGTTGGCCCCAACCTCGGTGACCTCCTCCCGGGTATCGGTCTCGGTGACCTCTTCTTCGACCAGGGCCGCGGCTCCCCCGGGAGATCGCTCAGAGTAGTCCCAGAGCTCACGAAGTGGGGATTGCTCGCCAGAACTAGTAGCCCGCTCGCCAGAGTCAGAACGGACTGACCCCAGGAGCTCGCCACTGTCCGGGAAAATTTCGAAGCTCGTCCCGGAGCCCGAGGAGATGATCACAGGTGCCGCTTGGGGGTTTGGGCAGTCATCGGTCATTAGTCCTTTTCCCAAATCACGATTCGGAGGGGTGCGACTCGAAGAATTCTCAGAAATGGTATAGGCGTCGCCGGAAAGTTTTGGTTTTCAACGAAAAGAATTTGAAACAAGAAAGAAGAAAAATCCGGATTTCTACCTTGGGGGATGTTCGGAGACACGTCTGGAGCAGAGGAACGATCGCCAGAAATGCCCTCTGAGAAGTGAAGAAGCAAAGTGAGGAATTTTCTCGATTTCGCCTATTTATAGACGTTGGGCTCGAGCTTGAAATTCCTGAAAGACCAGGGGCCTTTTTGCAAAGAATTGGAAAAGTTATTATCATGGGCGCGGGAAACGACACTCATGGGGACGTGTGCGACGCCTCGAACTCCACCCACGTCGGCTCGAGGGACCGCTTTGCACGAGCTCGCCCGAGAGTTCGCATGCCAGCTCGCCCACACATGCCATGAGTCATGATGAAGGCGAGCTGGGGGGCAATTGTTGATGGGCGAGCTACTCGAGGCAAATCAGAGAATCAAGATATCACCTAGGAGGTCGCCTGCGAGCTCGCCAGAGTGCCAAGCGCACCTCCGGGCACCAAGGCGTAGGAGCTCGCCTGGGTGTTCATCTCTGAGCTCGCCTGGGTGTTCATCTCTGAGCTCGCCCGGGTGCTCACCTCTGAGTTCGCCCGGGTGCTCATCTCCGAGTTCGCCTATGAGCTCGCATGATAGTCTATAGGACCTCGATGGTGCGCTCTTTTTCTCTCCGTCCGGTTTATCCACAAGGGTGGTTTACGGCGAGGTTTTTAATGAGGCCAATCTAGTCTAAGGCATCGTCGTAGGACGAGATAAGACATAGGGAGCAGTGCGAGAGACCAAGACGAGGGTAATGAACCCTCGTCAACACCGGAATCCATATAGGCTCGTAAGGTGCCGTCTCACACTCGCACACCTATAAATAAGACCTCTCTTGTACTATTCACAGAATTCTAATACATTTCCTACATTACACTTTCTCTCTCTAAGCACTCTCTCTCTCTCTATATATTATCTCTCCAAGAATATAAAATCATAAGTTTATTGTATGGTAGAATTAATCCGTTATAAAGTCACATAAACGAACACGATTAAGAAATTCTATCAACAAATAGTCCCCTATTTTCTAAAGTTATTCTCATTTATATGGGTACAAGTTTTTTTTAAAAAATGAAATAAAATAAATAAAGTAAGAATATTATGGAATAATTATGGGATCCACTAAAATATAAAGTGATTATTTGTAAGTGTGACGGACGAAATTGAAAATTGAGAATAAATTTGGGAGATGGAGTGAATATTATTTATTATCATCTTTCAATCATAATTTAATTATGCATATATCATTAATTTTATATTCGCATATATTATTTTATTTTATTTATTTATTTTATTGAATAATTTATTATATTTTTTTTTAATGTGTGAGCAAAAGACATTTGAACAAATTTTGCTGATGGAGGTGTATTTTATTTTATGTACCTCACGTTGAGTGTTAATCTATTTTCATCCCACTATTATTTTCATATTTTTATTCTGTTCCGCATATTTAAAATAAAAAACTTTTCATAAATTTTACCTTTTTAATATCTTTAATTTTAAACAAATGCCAATTTCTACATCCAAATTTTTTTGGAATCTACCTTCCCATTTTTAATTTTTTTTAATTCTCACACTTCACTTTGTTCACTATGTTCAATCACATCATTTGCACCATATTTTATTTTATATTAATACTCTTTAATCTTCGTAAAAAAAATCATAATAATTTTTATAGATGAAGAGATGAAGTATTAATTATTTATGTGTAAAGTAGAGTAAAAATGAAACATATTATTGTAAAATGAGGTCCATTTATCAATAAAATAATGGCAATTTAAAAATTATAAAGATTTTTTAATAGTGAAAATAAGTATTGCTGAATACTATAATTTTTTGCGACATATATTCCAAATTCACAAAATCAACCTCAAATCCATATTCATTACTCTACTTTCATATTTTATATTCCCTTGAACATTAGAAAAAATAAAATTAAAAAGTAGGGTAGGTTTCTTGTGAATTTAAGTGTATATAAACTTATATTATTGTTATTAATATATATATTATCATTGTTATAAAAAATATATTTAATTTATTAACAATGATAGTAATAATAATAGTGAACATACATAACAGTAAGTCAATAATAATATATACATATAAGAGTGATATTGACAAAACGGAATTCTCATATACAATTTTTTGTCAAAAGAGTATTATTTAAATTGAGTAGATATTATGAACACCTTTACATTCTTTACATTATGTTAGGTATACGCTGCCTCATAATTTATCTATTTATTTAAATACTCAATATTATAAAAATTAATTAATTATTTATATACACAGAGATATAAATCATAAATTGCGAAAATGATTAATCGAACCGCACCCAAAATAACTACATGACGTAATTTGCCCCTTAATTGGAGGGAAGCCGAGGACTTATTAGTTTTCAGTACTTTTTAAATTTAAATACTTTTTTTATTTCACTATTGTTGATTTAGATCAAAGTATCTCAATCATAGTCTTGATTTTATATAAAGGAAAATTTATAAAAAATTATGTGGTAAAATTAAAATTTTCAATTTCAAATTTTCTCTATTTTAATTAACTCTAATATAAAGAGTTAATCAATCTTCATATAGATTTTAATTTCAACTAACTAAGACTTGATCTTATAGTATAATTTAAATTTGTACTCTCAAACATACATTTTAATTCCAAAATTTTTATAAATTTTAATTCAGATCTCATTGTCTTCGCTTCTAACCATCATTATTTTCACAGATATTTCAATTGAATATTTCTTTGTCTATTTTTTTTAATCCATAGTAGACTATTATAATGTATTTTGGTGGCTATAAGTCCACATCCATCTAATCTAATTAAAGTTATAAGTGTTTGTTATTTCATTGTCATAGATTCTCTGTTCAATATTTGTTATGGAATCTTGGATATATTTCACGGTCCTATATAACTTAAGGTTCACTATTTTAAAATTCAGTTAGTATCTTGAAAATAATACTACATTAAAGTGTAATGTTTAATGAGTATTTACATCCCCATAACTTAGAGTAAATAAACAATGTTGGTAAAGTTTTACATGAAATAATTTTACATTCTAATTGTGTTTTGCAATGACAATAAATAAAAGTTAGTGTCAATCGCTTTTGACTATAGGCTTGTATCTTCTCAAGCCCGTTCCACACACAAATAGTTACACATTGCAGCCTCTAGAGTCAAAATCAAATAGAATTGAGAATTTTGTGTTTTGATTTTGATTGAATACCATATAAGTATACAACAAATGTTATTTACAAAATAAGATTTTCAAATTTGTAATAGTGTAATTTTTTTTTTCCGATTAAAATTTAGATTGTGAATTATACTGCATTTTCATTATATATATATATATATATATATAGACATCACTTTGGTTTAACTAGTGCAAAATAAAAATATTGAACAGCAAAATTCTAACCCAATATGATCAGTCCTATAAAGGATGTGAGCCTAAATGATCTTCCGTTTTAGCTCTTCATTCTTAAAAAGACGGTGAATAGTTAGGATTTAATCCTAAGCCTAATAGTTCAAGGGCTACCTAATGAAAATAATTTTAAAATTTTTTATTTTAAATTTAAAATATCTATGATAGAAGTTACTTGATATAATTAAAAAATTTAACATATAAAATTCAAATATACATTATAATATAATTAATCTGTTGTTAATTATATGCAATCACATAATAAAAAAATATTGAAAAATAATACTCCCTCCGTCCCACTATAAGTTGCTCATGTTGCCATTTTCGTCCGTTCTATTATATTCTGCTCATTTGCTTTTTTACCTTTTCAGAAAATTGCTATTCACTTATTTATTATTATTTTCAATACTTTTTACACTATTTTCATTACTTTTTCACTTTTCCTCGTCACATGACTTATACTTTTTTACTTTTTCCATCACATCACATATACTTTTTCACTTTTACCTTAATTCGTGTGCCCAAAAACAACGAGCAACATATAGAGGGACGGAGGGAGTATTATTTATTAATCAACATTTCTGCAACTAAAAATTTTCCTTTTGAATAAAACATTACTCACTCTATCCATAAAAACTCATTTGGATAAACACACTTTTGAGAAAATTTGGGTCTCAAATGTATTAATTTATTAAAGAAATACTGAAATAGACTTTACTTTTATGCATATTCTGGATAGATTGTGCACATTCCCACAAAGAAATGTGCATAATTTATTAAAGAAAACTGTGCACATTTGTATAGACTCATTTTGTTCACGATGCACTAATTCAATAATTAAAATTTATTATATTAAAATATATGGACTGATTACATTAAAAAATATAGTTAATTATATTGAAAGTTTTATATTGTTATTAATTTTTAGTCTAATCAACCTACATTTTTTAGTGTATTCAGCACTCACTTCTCAGTATAAATAAACTCAACAATAAAGTGAATATGTCGTGCACCAAGTGCACAAAAGGCTTACTCTTTAAAAAAAAAGTAAATAAAATAAAAATATTGTAGGGACAATTTATGAATAAATTAATTTCATGTGGGTATAAAATCAGTAGCATATGCATAGTTGTATAATGATTGAATACTGATAATAAAGTGATATTTTCAATTAGAGCTGATAATTCCGGCAAGGCTCACCAGATATTTATGCTGGGTTGGACTCAATTTTTACAGACCCGATTGAAAAATGGACCGGGCCAACTTGACCCGTGAATATGCTTTGGTTGGCCGGGCCGATGGGCCTATTAACATGTAAAAGTTGGTAGTTTTGATCGGTCCGAACTACCCCACATTCGGGCTGGACCGAAGATAATTTTTATAGGCCCGATAAAAAAATAAACAGGTCCAACATGACCCCTGAATATGATTTGACACGATGAGATGGGTCGGGCCGTTTGCCCAACTCTATTTTCTATAAAGAAAATATGCATGCTTTTGGTAGGTAACAAATAATGCAAGTGAATATATTTTTTGTGGCAAATAAAATTTTGAAAAATTATACTCCCTCCGTCCACAAAATTTATGCTCATATTTTTGCACGTGGTTTAATGCAATATGTCGGAAGGTATTATGAGATATTGTGAGGTCCGTTTTGAGTAAAGAAAGTATTTATAAAAAATACATATGATATACTTTTCATAAATATTCTCTTTATGCAAAACGGACCTCACAATATCTCGTAATACCCTCCGACATATTGCATTAAACCACGTGCAAAAATGTGAGCATAAATTTCGTGGACGGAGGTAGTAGTATATTATAAGTGTAATTTATAGGTTCAAAAAAGTTACTATATTTACAAGTAGGTTTACAATATTTGCATAGAAACATATTTTTTTCTGCACATAACATATTTATAAATATAGTGACTTTTTTTAACATATATGTAAATCACCATATTATAATTGTTATAAAATTTTATTAATTCTAATTTTTATTTCTCCTAATTAATATTTTAATATATTTAATTAAATATTTAATAATTTAAAACAGCTCAATTTTCAATATAAAACTTACTCAAATTAAATATAGTGTAAGCGATAAGGCGATAACCTATAATTTATTAAAGAAATGGGCTTACTCTTATTTTTTAAAATAAAGAAATAAAATTTGGTCCACCGCGGAGTCCCATTCTCTATATAAGCAGAGTCAGTACGCGTCCACTAAACACTCACATGTGGTCTACGTCCATCTGAACTTGTATCTTTTCTCTCTAACCACCGTCCTAAAATCCAACGGAACCACCGTCCATGGCAGCCAGATTTTCCATCGCCACCACCGCTAGAACCACCTTCCATTTCAGGCACACGACATTTCTCTGCCCCAAACCTGATTCGCTCGCGACGCCAACGTTACGGATCCCCTCCTCTGCCCTCAATTTTGAAAGCAGAAAACCTGATTTGACGGTTTGCTTTGTGGTGGAAGATGAGAAGTTGACCAGCGGAGCGAATTTGGCGTTCGAGGATTTACCAGAAAAGGAAAGCGGAGAAAAGAATGGGGAGGGGCAAATCTCCGCGGCGGCGCGTGCGTCGGAGAAAGAGGCGAGGAAGAAATCGGAGAGATTCACTTACCTGGTGGCGGCGGTTATGTCGAGCCTCGGGATTACTTCCATGGCCGTTTCGGCTGTTTACTGTAGATTCTCTTGGCAAATGGAGGTAATTAACTCAATTTCTCCTCCATAGCTGTTGTCATCCATAAGGATTTAATCGTCCTTGCAGTTGTTCATCGGGTAATCGGGCATATGAATTGCGATAAACAAAATCATATCATTGGGTCGGGTCACTGATAGCCGTATGTTACGTTTTGGTGCAGGGTGGAGAAGTACCTTATGCAGAAATGTTTGGTACATTTGCACTCTCTGTTGGGGCCGCAGTAAGTTCTCTCTCCTGATTTAATTACAATTTTCCATTAATATAAAATAAAATCCAGAAACCATCGTTAACCCAAATTTAATTTATTACCACAGTTACATCCTATCCATCGATTCCATCATTTTTCCCCTTGTTAATTAACACGCTTCAATATGGTATATATTATTTATTGATTATTTTTTCGATCCCCACGTGTCATTCATCAAGAATACGAAATACAGAGTAATACATTGAATTCGGAACAAATGATTTCTTTCTCCGGATAGAATTGTTTTGCGGGTGTTTGGTTGATAATGAGAAAAGGTTGTGTGCTGAAATACCCAGGTGGGAATGGAGTTGTGGGCAAGATGGGCCCACAGGGCTCTTTGGCACGCTTCACTGTGGCACATGCACGAGGTTTGTTTTCTTCTTCATCTACACAATTAATTAGTATTATTTGCCAAATTATGAAGATTAAATTATTTGTATTTTTACTAATTTTTATTTATTTATTTATTTGGGCAGTCACACCATAGACCAAGAGAAGGGGCGTTCGAGCTTAACGATGTGTTTGCTATAATTAACGCAGTTCCCGCGATTGCCCTTATATCCTACGGCTTTTTTCACAAAGGGCTCTTCCCTGGCCTCTGTTTTGGAGCTGTAAGTGTCCATTTTCGGAAATTCATCCTCTACATTTTTTGTTTTTTAATTTTTTAGAGATAGAGGCATTTACAAAATAATGTGTGTTTATCTCTTCTTTGAAAAGAAAAAAAGATACAAATCCATTCATTCCATTCCCTTGTCCTAAAAAGCAGAAACCAACAGAATATGAACACAGTGGTAGTTTTGGCTAAATATTAGTGGAAAGAGTTAACTTTTGCTGTTTTTATGAGTGAATCCCTATTACCTGGGATTTGAAAGTATTTTAAATTTCTAAATAGTAAAATGTGTTTAATTTTGTATAACCCTCCGTTTAATAATAATAATAGCCAATTTTTTTAATATTTGTATGCCCCAGCTTAGGCTTGATTTGCAGTCGAATGAGGTTTAATTACTTTTTTTCATAAAGTGCCCTTTAATTTCGTAAAATGAATCTATTTAATTTCACATTTTTATGTGAATAAGAATAAATTAAGAAGTTTACTATGAATTGACCGAGTTTTGATCATGAGTTACACCCCTCTGTCCACCAAATATATGCATCTTTTTTGCACGTGGTTTAATGCAATATGTCGAAGGATGTTTTGAGGTATTATGAGGTCCGTTTATGAATAAAGTGAATATATTTGAAAAGTATATTATATGTATTTTTTTAAAATATTCACTTTATTTATAAACGGGCCTCACAATACTTCAAAATATCCTCCGGCATATTGTATTAAATCACGTGCAAAAAGAAATGCATATATTTGCTGGAGAAAGGAAGTATATTTTAATTTATGTGTAAAATGTAATTTGTGGAGTATGTATTTGTGAGTATAATTTCTAAAAGATGTGGAATGACAAAAAATAGCGAGGAAGAAAGAATGAAAAAGGATGAAGAGGGTGTCTATAATAATTATTAAATTATTTTTCTAATCAGTAAAATATCCATCAACTTTGAGTACAATTATTAGGAATTGTATTTGAAAAGGAATAAGTATTTTATAGATATCATATGATAAAATATGGATTTGAAATTTCTAACATACACCAACGAACAAACCTCTAACTCTAATACCACCACCTTTTAAATCAAATATTTTCCTTTCCATGTAAAAACTTTTTTAAATCGCATCCCAATTTAATACTCAAATCCTAATTCATTTCATTGAGATTTTATTTTTTTGGTAAAATGGTGTAACATAAATTTCAACATGAATTTAAATAGAACGCATAGGAAATGTTTATTCAATTTGATTTTTTTCACTAATTAATTGATATATTTCGAGTAAGAAGCCATCTCAATTTCATCTAAACACGATCATTAGTTTTCACATACTGTCAATTTCATGTAAACAAGATAATTATTTTTTACATGCGATAATTTATATTTTCAGCTTTAATGTACTTATGTGTAATACTCCCTCCACATCTCTTTTTTTAATCTTTAAATTATATTTGATTTTATTAATAATTTCAGAAAATAATTATTTTATTCATTTAAATATTACGTTTTACTGAAAAAAATGGGAAGCGAGTACGTAATAACTAGTTGGCTATAAAAATTATTTGGTCTTAGTATAACATATAATTTATTTATTTTTTTAGCTTTGATTATAGTCTGTAACTAACTAACTACTAATTAATTGGACGTTAATTATAAATATCAAATGGAAGTATTCAAAATATTCCTTGTATTGAATAGAAAATATTTATTTGGTCAAAGATTATACCGTCTAAATTTTGGGCAGGGCGTTGATTACAAGTCATAACTAAAAATATCAAATGTAAGCAATCAAAATATTCCTCGTATTGAATAAAAATATGTGTTTGGTCAGAGATTACACCACCGCCTTAATTTTGGGCAGGGCGTTGGAATTACGGCTTTCGGCATGGCCTACATGTTCGTCCACGATGGTCTCGTCCACAGGAGATTCCCAGTGGGACCCATTGCAAATGTGCCCTATCTCAGAAAAGTGGCAGCAGCTCATCAGGTAATTACAACATCATTATGGAATATTGTTGCGTCCTTTTGAATAAAAAAATATTTATAAAAAGTATATATATGATATATTTTTTGTAAATAAGTATTTTATTTATAAATCGATTTTATAATATTTTTTAATATATTAATTAAATCATATATTTTTTATGGACTTATGCAAGTATATTTCTAGCTAGGTTTGAGTTTTAATATGCTTTAATGAGACATAAATATAACCAAAATGCAAATCAATTGCACATTAATTTTTTATATATTTATGTGTCATTTGCAAAAATGATTTTATGCTATTATTTTTGTTGTTTGAAAATATAATGTCTATTAATTATTTAATTCAATATGGGTGTTATTTCAGCTTCATCATTCGGAGAAGTTCAACGGTGTCCCGTATGGATTGTTCTTAGGACCTAAGGTTATATGATCTTCTTTTTTTTGTATTAGATTAATAAAATAATTAGGTGATCATGCATGTTTTAAACAGAAGATTTTGTTGGTTGATATTCATGTGCAGGAAGTCGAAGAGGTTGGAGGGCTAGAAGAGTTGGATAAGGAAATAAATAGGAGAATTAAAATGTCCAAGAATTATTGATTGATTTTCTGAACGTACGTATTTACAATTATTATTTCGTTTATACAATAAAAAAAAAATTCATAAAGAATTTTCTTTTCCAAATAATGAAGTTAAAACTTTACCAAATATATCATGAGTCTCTTTCATCTCCATACAGTGAAACTTAAAGATAATACATGCATAAAGAACAATATAATTAAAACATATACTTTATAATTTTGGTGCTCCATATAATTGTGTATGTGTGATGTGACGGTGGAAAAGAATATATTTTTATTGGAAAAGTAAGAATTGGGGGAAAATCCCATAACAAGTCAAAACGTGGATTCATGTACTAATCAACATGATTTGCATAATTGTGTGTATGTTCACTTTCATGATAAAGTAGTAGTCTACTCTCTATGTGTCACGCAAGAAAACACGACTATATATATGGACAATTGTGTATATGACAAAAAATAATTGAGTAAATAGAAGTTGGACTAAGTGAGTAATATCTTTTAACATGCTAAAATAGCATGCTTTATCACTACCAAAAAAAAAAAAAAACATGTGAATTAGGGATCGATAAGGTGAGTCGCGGGAAACTTGATAGCTAAATTTTAGCGACCGATTTTCATGCTGGTCGCTAATTAGCGACTGCATAATCGGTTGCTAATTAGTCGCTACAAGTGTCCGGGTTTAACCCGTGTTGGGTCACCCATCCTTCGTATGCCATGTCTCACGGTTCGGTTCAGGAACTGGGTTCAGGCCACCCGCCTGAAGTAGACTCTAATCCGTTGAAGAGGGAACGACGATCAAAGGCCCGAAGGTCAAGGTAGCACACCCACTGCCCCATGCTTCTCTACACCACGCTCACGAAAGGATTTCTCGATCAGTTGTGAGATGGAGCAGCATTGCGGCTTATAAATGGGGGCTGCCAATTAACTTAAGGTTTGGAATGAAAGAGTGGGTCTTACCAAAGGAATGAGCCAAAACCCAACAACACGGTTTGACAGTTTTGCGACTGCAAAGGTGGTCGTTAAGATATTATTAGCGACCGCCACATGTGGTCGCCAATTTTTTTTTTTTAAATTTTGATATAATTTAATGTAAATATTTGGCGACCGACGTGGCGGTCGCAATATCTCTGAATATATTTAACGACCGCCAAGGGCGGTCGCAATATATTGTGTTTAAGAAAAATAAATTCAATATGATTTAAGATGGTATGATTAGTATGTTAAAAAAAAAATATACCCCCTCAATGTATTTCTACGTTTTAAAAAAAAATTAAGAATATTTTTTATGCCACTATTAAATATTTTTTAACAATAATTAATAAAAGCCACATGTTTACAGTTTAGAATTTTAAGAAAATGTCTGAAGAAATTATTATTTTGAATGAAATGTGATTTTTTTTATAAAGTAAAATTAAAATGACTGTAATTTTAAAAAGGGTATATTATACGTGGGATATAATGAGGTGAAGGAAAGCAAAATGATATTGTAAAGTGTTTGATTGTTAGGATATTTGTTCATCATTGGTTAGGATATTTGTTCTGTTGCTCGGATACACCTTGTAATCGGGACACCCAATTTCGTAATGAAATTTTTTCTTATAAAAAAAAAAAATTGTAAAAATAAATCTAAAATTCAGAATGGCAGGGAGTATTCTTATTTTGAAAAGAAAAAAAATCACATGGAATTTATTTACAATACAATACTTGTATGAAAAAGGTATTATATACATCTCATACTTCATATATAACTAACAATGGTATTAATTTTTATAAACAAAATTAATATTAATAATGTATAATGTACAAATGCACATTTTTTATTTCATTTAATATATGGGAAAGAATAGAGCAAGAAAGAATGAGAGAAAACATTAAATTAAAAAGAAAATCTTAGATGAGTCCTCACTTAAAAAATTATTCCTTCAGCGTCAATATTATTAAAATATTTTACTCCAAATATTATCATTTTCCAATTTTAGACCAGGATTGAAGAGAACTCTCGTAACTAACTGGTCATGTTGAATGTTTGGAGTTGATTCATTAACAGTGTATATTAATATCACTAGTTATTTTTATATTGTTGATTATATTATAAATTTATAAATTTTTTATTAATATTAAGCATATTTAATATAAATAAATATTATTATCTTATTATCAATAGTATAAAATATTGTTACATTAAATTATATTAACATTAATTATAACAATATTCTAAAATATTAAACGTTATAATGTTTAAATTTGCAATATAGTAATCATATTAAATATGTTATTATAATATATATGAAAAAACTTACATCAAACACAATTATTGATATACAATTTGAGATTGGTGCACCGTAAGAGAATCTTGTGTACATTTTTCAAATAAAATTTTTGCATTAGCTTGAGATAAAAAATAAACAAATAAAAAGTAATCACCCATCTCCAACTTTTTTTTTTACCTGTAAATGTTAATAGTTACAAGTTAGTTCGTCAAGTCTCAAGTGAAAAGCGCGGTGATCAAGTGAGCTAATCCACTCCACCTTATTTTAATTCTGTAAAGAAATCATATCATGAAATGCCATAGTACTATTCAATTATTCAAAATAGTTGACCTTGACAATGATATGAACTTTAACAATTAATGTTTTTCAAATCTCCTACTAATTAAAACTTTTGCATCAGTGGATTGGATAATGCGATGCAATGTATCAGTGGATTGGATGATGCGATGCAAAATATAGTTACACCAATGTAATAGACTAAACAAATAATTGCATGCTTTTTTCATTTAATATTTTATTTGTTTTTAAAAAGAACTCCACTTCGTGTGATGGTCTCTCGTAATTTCACCTAACAATTAATCATTTATTTTTGCCACCTTAGGCTATACGTGTTCATTCCGAATATCATAACCAATCAATTCCACATATATATAATTAAATATATCATATTATGCCTACCTTTTTACATATCTAAATTCAACCCAACTTATAAACAAAGTGGATGGGCTACTTTATACCTACGTTTGGGATTATCAAAATTAAGAGATTTACTTTGTTAAAAAGTATTGAGACGCGTTTCGAGTTTCCATGAGTATTTGAAGAGCTGGCAACCGGCCGGGCCGGTCCTAGCCTTGGCCCTAGTCCCGATCTATCGAGTCAAATTATATTTACCGACCCATTTGTCAATCAGGTCTATAAAATTTGAAACAAGTGTACTCCAAATATTGAATACGCAGAGCCAAAATTGTTAGGCTTAAGTATAAATGAAAGTGCCCACGGATCCTCTTCATTTTTTTCTTTCCATTTTCCTGTGAATTTTGGAGAGTGATAGACACAAAATTAAAATAAGGGTAACTTACATATTGGTTCAAAAAGTAGCTATATTTACAAATTGATTCACAAATTCTGCACAGAAGTATAATTTTTTTCTGCACAGAAACTTATTTGTAATTTGTGTCAATTTTGTAATTTTTCCTTAAAATAATTAATAAAAATATATTTTTTACTATCCATGATAATGACCCCACCCCATGTATTATGTATATATCTCTCCTAACTTTAGAAGAAATTTACACAAAGAAATTGAGAGGATTCGGACTCAATGCAAGTAGGCCAGGTCGGACATATTTTAATCGGGTTTATAAAAAATAAGTCCAATCCATCTCAAATATCGGGTATGTCGCCAAAATTGACAGCTCTAAGTATTTGTGAGATTTTTATGGATTAAGGGTTTAAACCTTCCTATATTTGATTTTTTTTTTTTTTAAGAGCTGTCAAAATAGATGATTAAAAGAAAATATTAATTTGTTTAGATGTTGGTTTAAATTTGTTGGTCCGTAGACAGTATGAAAAGGGCTTTGAGTCTTTGACTAGATGAGATGAGTTTTGGTGGGCCAGCCGCCCACAATTTTTTAATGTATTACATTTTAAATTACATTGTATACAATTCTATTATTATATTTTTGCTATATCTTCTAAAATTTATATTATAATTGATAGATTTAATTTGTAGAAGAATATATTTGAGAATTATTATGTTTAATGAATGGAAAGTTATGTTATTTTATGAGTTGATAAGATGTTATTTTAAAATAGTTTATAAGCTATTTAAGTATTTGATTAATACAATTTATAAATTTTTTAGTAATTCATTATAAATTTTCTTTAAAAATTAATTTTAATATAATTTTTTTTTTACGATGATGTAGATGTGGGAGATGGTCCCAGGGTGGGACACATGGGTGGGGATGGATCTCATAAGAAAATAAGTTGAAATTTATTTTCAATTTTTTTTTACAACTTTTAAACTATAAAGAGTTTATTTTGAGATCTTATAATATATCAAATATTTTAAGAGTGATTATAAGTTTCTAAATAACTTACATGTAATGTCTGTTTTGAAATTTTACAAAAATAACTTTTAAATTAGCTTTTTTTCAAAAGCTGTGTGAGATAGCTTTGGGAAAAGAAAAAAAAACTATTCTAGAAACTGTTTTAAGTGCTTCAAAATAGCACGTAGTTTTACTTAAACTGTATTTTTTTTATTTGTGTACACTTAAATTTTTTTTTCAAAAAAAAATGTGCAAGTGATCTCCGGATGAAAGGAGTAATAATTTATACTTGAAAATAAAAATAATATTTCTCCAAATTAACAGAATCTTTTTACAAAAACACAGTTTTATAAATTCAAAGTCCTTACCCTTACTAAATTGACCTAAGTTTATTAGGCCTATGGCCCATAATGGTCTTGCTAAATATGTCTCAAATTTTTTGGGCTGTTTTTTTATAATCCAGTCCATATTTACTTTTGAATTGATAAAATTAGTAAAGGGCCAGACTATATACCTCTCCGTTTTTATTAGATAGTAGATACACACTTGATGTACATATTATATTTTTACTATATTTTTATCGAAAAATTAACTAAATTTCAACAGATATTTACTGAATTAATATTTTTAATATTTTTACAAACATTTATTTCACACATTTTTTATATATAAAAATAAAATAAATATATTTTGGGGGGTATCTAATAATTTTGGAAGGATATATAGTTGGGTCCATTAGTAAATAGGATGGACTCAAATTGTTATGTCAAGTATTATTAGTTTTACTAACCCTGTTGCTATATGCTGTTGGCAGATTTAGATATAGAGTAAATTGAATAAATTTACAAGTACATAGATTTCAAAAAACATAATCTTATTAAATATTTTAAATTTCCCAATTTAAACTAGCATCAATATTAAATATTTAAAATTCATCAAGTTAAAAATCTTATCTCAATAAATAAATAACCTATAATAACATGAGATACTTTTTATTAATAATTGGTTCAACTATTTAAAAGTACACTTAAAATTAATGTTATATAATGAAATCAAACTAATACTATTTGAAAAATAATACAAGTGCATGGAGCATAAAAATACCCTAGTGGCAATACGAAGGGTATTAAGGGGATGTTTGATTGACACTTTTGAAAAGTGAGTAATGGTAATCAAAGTTGTGTATTTTGAATGATTTTATTATAATTTTGATTCCTAAAATCTAAGAAATCTACTCATTTGAGAACTATGAATTTCATTTCATACCTAATCAATTTTTATACTCTTTCCATTGATTACCATTATATCAAACGCCGTGAAATTATGAAAAGCAAAATGGAATGCCTCGTCTCCCTGTCAAATGGGATGCATCAAAAAGAACATCATATTAAAAATCATATTTTCTAATTCAGAAATCCAACATATACAATCAAAGATATAACGCAGTTTTAGACAGATAATAAAAATCAAAATTTGAGATCTTTCCTTCCTTCCTCCCAGCATATTATCCTTCCTCAATCTCATAAGTAGTTTAGCTCTAGCATGTAAGCACAAGATACACATTGACAACAACCTCAAGAAAACCAGGAAATCACCAAAACAAAGGAGGAAACAATGGTAAAAACCTTCACTTCCTACTATACAAGTTAATCCTCCCTACCGTCCGAAGAAGGAGAAGAATCCTCGTTTCTTGGGTTCTTCCTCCATCATCACCGCCTTCATACTGTCCTGCTCTACCAATCTCCACGCCGCCTGTTCGAATGCTAGTCCGGCTAACGCCGGCGGCTTATTCAGGACCAAAGGATACCCTCGATTTGTGCTCCTTATCACCTCTGTGTCCTCAGGGATCACTCCCAACAATGGCAACCCCAGCATTTCTTGAACATCTAAAACCGACATCATATCCTCTCCCTTGATCATATCAGTTCTCACCCTATTCACAATCATCTTAATATCCCTAATTCCATCGCATTCTAACAATCCCGTCACTCGATCTGCGTCTCGGAGGCTCGTGATGTCAGGCGTTGTCACCAGCACCGCCTCATTGGCAGGAGTGATGGCGGTGATAAATCCGGCGTCGATTCCCGCCGGACAATCGATCATGATGAAATCAGGGGCGCCCTCCTGGCGATTTTTTAGGGCTTCGACGAGCCAGGTTAGGGCTTTTCCGCCGAATCCTAAGGGGAGCTTAGACCGGGGTTTGGAAATGCAGAGGAGCTCAAAATTCGACCATCGTTTGTCCCGAACTAGGGCTTGATCGAGCCGGCAATCGCCGTTGAGCACTTCGACGACGGTGTAATTGACGCGGTTCTCGAGGCCGAGGAGGAGGTCAAGGTTGCGAAGGCCGACGTCGGCGTCAATGGCGACGGCGGAGAAGCCAAGGCGGGCGAGGGAGAGGCCTATATTAGCTGTGGTGGTTGTTTTGCCGACGCCGCCTTTCCCGGAAGTTATAACCACCACTCGCGGTGTCTCGCCGGAAAGCTGTGGCTTGCGGTTGTACTGGAGGAGGGAATGGATTGGAGAGAGGGTTTTGGGTGGTTTTCTGAAGGGTTTTTTGGGGCGGAAGTGGAGGGTAGAGGGTTTAGTGACAGTCTGCAGAGATATCATTGCTTGATTGGCTTTCGCCGGAAAATCTGGTGAAAAATGGGAGTCGCAATGTGAGTTTGTGATCGGAATCTGAAATTGCGATAAGTGGAAATGGTATTGGATTTGGAGGTGCGGAAGGAGGTCAGAGATCTGCTCAAGCAGCGGAATGAATATCCAGTTCTAGGGAAATCATGAGCGTATTATCCTAAATGAGACCCTCACTTTGCTAATATTGTCATTTCTACCCCAGAATCTGTACAGTTTGACGAGTGAGAATATATTTACTCTCTCCCTCTGTCCCTCGCAAAAAACTTCCACGAACAAGGACCGACAAACAATATTTGATCTTTACAAATATTTTAAATAGAAAATTACTACTGAGAGACTTTTTTTTTTTTCTACAAAACACAAATAGGGACGTTACTTTTTTTCAAATCACACCCAAGACCATTTTCACAATATAATGCCCCTCAATACTAATTTAATTATGTTTTTCTATTCTCTTAGCAAATGTCTCATCACCTGTTTCATTCTTTGTTGTACGCCTCTTAGCTACAGGCTCAAAAATCCAATCTCATTAATTAATTCTCTCTCCTTCCCTCTCTCTCAAATCAATTTTCAAATTGGGGGAGTATGTGCAGGTGAGTCCCATGAAAATCGATTGAGCCATCTTTTTTCCGACGTCTTCTTCATTTTTATGGCGTATGATGTGAAAGTAGATGTGGATCGCGGCGAGAAATTGGCGGTGAGACAGTTAGTTGTGGTTGTGCGATTTCCTGGCTTGTTTGAGGCATCTTTAGACTTCGATTTCACTGCGGAATTGAAGCTGGGCAGATTGTGTTGCAGAGGTATGGGATTCGGCGGACGGTCGCTGGTGTGTGGTGCGACGACGGACAGAGTTGTGGCGTCGGATGGATGTGTGCGCTTGAAACACGGCGGCGATGAGCGAGCTTCGATTTACGGTAGAGACGGTTTCTGGGCATACGTTTGTGAACAGAGGTATGTGCGAATCGGTGGTGCGTTTCCAACGAGATTTGCTGAGATGGAATGGAGGCAAGAATCGGCGAGAACAGGGTCCCGCTCAGGCTGTTGTGCGGCTTCGACTTCTAGGACAGCAAGAGCAAGGATTTTCCGGCGATGGCAATTTGAGGTTTTCGGCTGTGGATATCGGATTTGTGGCGGTGTGTTGGCTTGGTTTATGGCTGTAGAATCATGTGTACTTCTATCTGCTAACCCAAACCTTATATATCTCATTCCGCTGGTGCAATTAACTCGATCTTTCCGTTATGCGCAAACCTTTACTGGTGAGATTTTTATTAGTACCAGTTTTAGGAGGTCTATTCCTTTATGGATTTGATTTGAGGTGTTTTTAACTTTTTATTGAGGTCAAGATGCACATATTCTTTAGTGAAGTTCTTGAGGTCAAGATGCACCATTTTTGTTAGGCTTGCAGAGTTGAAACTGGATAAGTGCTTAAAATTTTTATCAGACTCCAAGAAAATCGTTTGCCTATTTGAGATGCAATTTTTATTCATATTTCTCCTTTTCGTGCTTTGAGACTCATTTATGTGGTCTAGATGGTTATGGACAACATTACCCGTATCTGTGTATTGGTGAGTAAGTATTCACTAGTTACATATTAGTGCACGATTGAGCTGTCCTTTTAATCATAACACTACGAATTCACTTTATTTATTTTCAGATAGTTTTAATCATAGATAGACAGTTTCAATGTAGTATTCTTTTGAAGTCCTCTTATGCTTTATGTTTTTGCATATGAAGAAGATCGCATAATTTTAGACGCACATGCAGTTTATGGAAACAAATAGGCCTCAATTGAGAAAGTTCTCCCCGGAAGAACAGATAATGCAATTAAAAACCAATGGAACTCTACATTAAGGCGTAGGTGTGTCACTCTTAGGAGATCAAACAATGATATATTATACTCAATCAATGGGGTAGGGCGAGGCAGGCATGGGTATTTAGATACCTGCCCAACCCTGCCCCATTGTCATCCCTAGTTTTGGAATTTTGGTAGGGTAGGATGTTAGTTTATGTCAAATCAGAGTGTTATAATGATTGATATTATAGATATAATAATATGTATAATAGGTATTTTATGAGTGTTATATTGGAAAAAGTAATAATATGTATAATATGTATTTTTTGGATTGGATTGAGTTTGAGATTTAACATTCGTTTGAGTTTTTAAACCGGATGTTAAGTCTCAAACTCGTGTGGAGCGTGATTGCAAAATCCTAGTCCGTCCGAGTGAGTCCCAGAACAAACATACCCTAAAGGAGTTCGCCGACAATGAGTATTTAGAAAGACTTGGATTAGGAGCCAAAAAATTGAACACTTTCGAGTGTAAGACAAATATGGTAAAGATCCTGATAAGAATATTCTTAAAGTGCATAAGACAAAGTTAGATTCAGCAAAGATAAATCCTGAGATTGAAGTTTATGCTCTGATACAATCTAATAAAAAAACAACTGAGTTACAAAAGACTTTTTTACCTAACAAGTATGATCATTTGATATACAAATTTCAAAACAATAATACATATTTCTCTTTAAGTAACACTTTTGAGTTTACGTTTCTTCATAAGTAATATTTTGTATTTAGAGCGATGTTGATAGGCGATCTAAAGCAAGCAGTGTGAGGAAAAACATTCAAAAGAGTTTAAGGCAAAGTTGCTCGCCCATTAGCTCGTCAGAGCCACCAACCAATGTCATCCAGCTTGCCAATCATTAGCTCAACTAGCTCGCTCATTTCACTTGGGGTCCACCCGTGGAGAGTGGAACCCACCCTAGTGGCAAACTCTCCATCCCATAGAGGGCCAACTTGGAGAGAGGTTAACCACCCAGATGACGAGTTAGGAGGCGAGTAATAAGCGAGCAAGGAGGAGATAGACATTGTCAAAGCTACAAGCTCACCATTTTGCAAGACAGTTAAGCCCAAATAGTGCAAAGGACGACCAACTCGCTCTATATCCAATGAGGAGCAGCAGCAAGCATAATGCTTAATAAAGGGCAAATTAGACAAATAACATGTAATTTGTGCATACACTTATTACTTAATTAAGTTATCTAAGCTTAAATCTTGTCACCTCATCATATACAAACATATATATATGAAAATTGTACTCACTTTTGAGGATTCCAACATCATTAATTCAAGACCATTTCTCTACACTCTCTCAACATTCAAATTATATCAAACAAATTACATCATTTTGATTATTGTTAGGAATAATTTATTGTTCAAATTAGCCACATAATTAACCACAATTACTTAATTCCTCCCACAAGCGAGTTTTTTATTACAAGGTCGGGGTGTTTGGTATGTTGAGAGAAATCAGAAAAAAAATTGGTATGATAGTAATAAAAAATGTCAATTGATATGGTAATTATTGTTGGATTGTTTTATTTTGTTTGTGGTATTACTATTATTACCTTAAAAAGTGTTAGGTGTAAATGAAAATTATTTTAAATTCGTTCTTGAACATAAAGGTATTATATACTTGTAATGCTTAAAAACATTATAGATGTGTTTTCATATTTATAAAAATGTATTATTAATAAATAATTTAAAATATAAAATAGGATTTTAAATAATTATATATGAAAATTTAGAAAGTAATGACCTTCATTCCTCTAAAAATGATGAAGGATAAATATATGACTTTCATTGCTTACTTTTTGAGATATATAAAAGCATTTTGTTCCCCTTCACCAAACACTACATTTTTATTTTATTCTCATTTCTTATTTTAAAAATCATCAATCAAGTATCCCATAATGAAAAAATCCTAGTAAAACATATTTATTTTTTTATACAAATTTTTTTTGGGGAAAATCCAATCAATCCAATTCCACTCAAATTTTTTTATTTGTGTAATATTATCGAAAGGGTGTTGTTTAATTGTCAATGTACCAATCGTGTTCGGGATAATTATTAGTAACAAATAAATAAATTTTGAATTTTCTTTAAAATGAAAAATGCAAATTAAATCGAATATATTATTATTATCGCAAGTCACAACTCCACGTTGCTTTTTTGCTACTCCCTCTCCTCTTGCCAACTGAGCCATGACGTCACATCCTCCGAAATCCGCATCTCAGCCGTCGATCCATCACTCAACAGAAAAAGATCAACGGCGGGAGATCTCTTCTAAAATACTTATCAAAGTAGAATACAACTTAGGAATTTAACGTAATGGGCCCACCTAGATAATAATAATAATAAAAATATTGAGAAGTCGGAAATTCTGGATTACTCCACAAAACCGACACGTGGCGAATTGTCTCTATTGTTCCAATTCTACCCTTCCTTCTCCTACTCATCCCCGTCTCTTTTCACCGGCAATCTCATGTGATCAGTTATTTTATCCTACCCCCTCGCAACGCCCACTGATTACAGATCTGTACACTCTCTAAAAGTTTATCGTTTTCTCCTCTTTTTTTTTTTTCTTTTTCTTATTAAATTTTTTTTTTCAATCGCTTTGTCGGGAGGCCTTCTTCTTTCTCCGTGATTCACCAGGTTTATATACTTGCACTTCAATTTTTTGTTTTTTTTAATTGTTTTTGATCGCGGATTGATATTAAGTATATAATTTGTCATGCGGGTTTTTTTTTTTATCCGATGCATACAGAAGGAATTGAATAATTGTTGAATTTAGATTTAGGGATCTGGGTTCACTGGATCGTGTGTCAAATTGTAAGAGCTCTTGCTGATTGAATTGTGTAATTGTGCTAGGGTTTATTTGCGGATGTATCTAAAGTTTGAGTCTTTAGATCTGCAGGTCTTGTGTCTGATCGGTGTTTTCTGAATTAGGGATCTGAAATCTGGGTATATATTGCTATGCTACGAAGCTTGATAGTTGAATAAGATGTAGAAAAATGGAGGTGAATCAACTTTTTTCATACTTGTTACTGTTTCTTAATTATCTGTAATTTTTATTCAAGTTAGAATTATTTCATTGAGATATAAATATGGGGGCATGTTCTAATCCAGTGTGATTATTTGTTTTAGACGTTTGTTTATCATTCAATTTAGAAGCATTTCAATGTTTACTTAGTTATTTTCGTGCTTTTGATCCTTATCCATTCTTAGGATTGCATGTACTGAATTGGACATCTTCATGTTGGAATATCTTCACTAGCTTATGTTGGATTATGTAGGAGCTCTCCTGACATGTGTTTCTCTGTTCATTATGTCTGTAATTTGTGTGTTCTGGAAATTAAAATATCGTGTCATTGTTGTTTACTTGATATATACTACTTGGTTATATTGTTCCTAATCTTTGTTATTAGTGTCGATGAATTGAGTAGCGTGTTGGTTGTGGATGATGCATTTCCTTCTGTTCTATTTTTTTTGTCCATTTTGAGTAACATTCTTGCTTATTGCAGGAGGGAAGGCCATGTGAGTTTTTGAAACAATAAAGTACTCATATTCGTATCAATTGAATCATTCTTTTGATTAATCTGTGAAGTGGGTTTTGAGGATTTTTAAAAATTGAGAACAATGATGAAGGACGGAATGATTAGCGCTTACCAGTTTTCACTTCTCCTATCTCCTGTAATCTCATTTTGGGAATGTAGTGTGCGTAAAATGAGGTACTCATTCAGACCCGAGTGGGTGTAGGTATCGGTTTCATATCTCTAGTGTTTTCTGTTTTCTGTTTACAGTATTCAATTTCAGTTATTAGAGTTCAATAAGGTAATGTATACATAGTCGCCAAGTTTTCTAGGAAAACAAAGAGAAAAGTCAGGAAAGAAGTGCATAGAGTTAGGCTTCATTGTGATCATGGAGAGTGTTAAAGCAGCAGCTAGTGTAAGAAAAACCAAGAAGAAGCAGGTGAAGGATGAGATTGATCGAATCAAACAGGCTGAAAAGAAAAAGAGGCGATTGGAGAAGGCTTTGGCTACTTCGGCTGCCATTCGTTCTGAACTAGAAAAAAAGAAGCAGAAAAAGAAAGAAGAACAAGAAAGGCTCGATGAAGAAGGTGCTGCAATAGCTGAGGCTGTTGCATTGCATGTACTGCTTGGCGAAGACTCGGACGATTCAAGTAAACTAATATTGAAGAAGGATGAGGGGCTAGCCTCGTGGGACCATGCTAGTAGCATGGACATTATTGTAGGGGATCCACATTCTGCGATTCCTTATCAAGATCTACCTAAGTATTCCCTTGGAAACATAGGGTGGGTTTCTGATGCTCAAAGATATGGACGCATGTGGAATCACTGGGAAAATTCCAACTTTAACCCTTTTGATAGAGACATATATTCTCAATATTGTGGGGAGGAGGGATGGGCCTCGTTGGGATTATCTGCTGGTCATCTTGCTGCTCAGGCTGTTTCCTCGCTTAAAATAGCTGATGATACGCAGGTGGATGCTTATGTATTCAACCGTATGTTGAGAGGGTAACAGCAGCAACATCGAGTCGTGCATTAGATTCTGTTTTGAATAATTTTCTGTATATAACATCTGGGAGAGAGTTCACCTGAGAACTATGGAACTTGTATTATCAATGTTTTCAGACTTTCGGCTTTGTTAGTTTACTGTTGCTTGAAAACTGTCTCAATTTAATTTGTCAATAGTTTTGCCATATTAAGTAGAAGTAAACGTGTGAATTGCTCAATTGAAGTGGATGAATATGTCAATTTGTATCTATATATCATGGCATTCTGATTGTGCCTTCAACAGGCTTTGTTTGCAATACTTGCTTTATATTATGTACAATATTATTTACCTACTTGGTAGTTGGTACAATCAAACACGGCTATGAAAAACCATGTGAAGCCGTGTTATCATGATAAGTTAATAAAATAATTTCCAAGGTGTTAAAAACCTAATCCTTTCTAAATTTCTCAGATTTGAATAATCTCATATTTCATGAATCAATAAGGGGGAATAATCGAACAAGTTAATTGAAGCAGAAAGTTTTAGGACCTCGACCCTGTTAAAATCACAACAAAATGCATCATGCTTGAAAGCTATATATCAAGAGAACTGAAGCAGTACACAAGCCTAAACACAATATGTTTAATGACATTGGCATCTATTTTCAAGCGTTAAATCAAAGTCAAACGAACACTTTACAACAATTCATACGGACCACAGAAAATAGACTCGTAAAATGTCTTCGTTGTTTAAGGAGGTACACAGGGTTTGGTGGTATCAGGTATCATGTTCGGGGTTCAGCTTTAGAGGTGCTTCTGCGCCTTGTCTCTGTTGCTGATCTTGATCCTGAGTTTCCAGTTCAGAACTAGTAGATGGTTTAGCACCGGGAGTTATAAGATTCTTGAACCAGGTAGGTTGGAACCTAGGAGTTCCACCATTAGAGATGTTGGGGGGGTCGTTGGATGCAATTCCTGCTAAGAAACGGTACGCCACTTTGCTAGCAGACACAATTTCGGTTTTAGCCTGTCTGAACTGCAACAGCAACAATTAAAATCAGTAAGATACTGGAACATCCAATGAATATTCACTTCTCACGGTCTGGGTTGGCAGCATATAAAGGCAAACATTAACTCAAATCTCTTTACTTCTGTTCAAGCTGTAGGAGGATTGGGTTAATCCTGAAAAGGTGAATTTCACTTTTGTATATGTTTGGTTGGTAAAGCTGTAGTAGGGTGTGTGATTAAGAAAAAATAGTGAAAAAATAAGAGTTGTAGGATTATTATAATAAGAAAAATGAATGGCTGTATTATTGAATAAAAAACATAGTTATTAAGGCTTCAAGTCGCAACAACTCGCCTAGTGCCTAAGGCGTGCCTTTCAAACGGAGAATCTAAAAAAAAAGTATTAAAAAGAATGAAAATACCATTTAAGATATATATAAAAATAGAGTAACCCTTGTGTGAACTCATGATTTAAAAATATAAAACATCACTTGTCATTAATTAAAAAGTCATCATTCTTATAAAAAAAATAAAGTTTTAACAAAATGTGATAATATTTCTATTAAAATAGTACTTCCTTAAAACCATTGTCACATTTTATAAAAAATTTAAACCAATTTTTTTTAAATGATAATATTTTGTTAAAAATGACTCACTTTTCTTTAAAATATTGTCAAATTTTATTATAATTCCATCACTTATGTTTTTTTTTTCTGGTCTCGTGTCATAAAATAGGTTCACACAAGTTTTTTTTTTTTCATAAAAATATTTTTTTAAATCTTTTATGACAAGGATAATTATGAAGATCAAAGTCAATTGACTTATCTAATGTTATATCTTAAACATATTTTTGTAATCTTAGGGTATGTTTGATTCGTAAGATAAAAGTATCTATCCGCCAAAAACATGCATGATTTTGACGGATAGATACTTTTATCTTACGAACCAAATGAGCCCTTAGGGGATACTACTGTATATCTTGAAAGCATTTGTAATCTTAGAGATACTAGTTTCCTTGTAACTTGTTATTCTGACCATCAAAACACATTTTAACTAAAAAAATAAAGAACTTCAAGTATATGTCCCTGCATGGAGAGGTGCTAAGAATTGCAGCAGATGCACATTGCACCTTAGATATTATAGGTTACGATTTTTGTGGATTTTGAATCTAACTTGCATAATCTTCCAAACAAACATGCATTAGATTTTGAAAGTAAAATCTCGTACTTGCACATCTAGAAACAAACATTTGCAGGGATAAGAGACTGAATTTTAATCATGTAAACATATGCAAAAGCCCAGATGAAGTGAAATATGTGAGTGATCTATAGCTGAAGTGAAACATGGCTCAAAAAGGGACTTGCAAGGTATTTGATAATAAACGAGAAGAATCTTACTCTATAGGCTGTGCTTCCAGCTATTTCAATAGCAGCATCCCCCGCATTTGCAAACCTGTTTACCCAACCTGTTACAAAATAATCAAATATTGGGTCAAAGTACCCAAAACGTCATTCACATACCACAAAAAGGAAAAAAGAAAAAAGTCTCTATCTGAAATCTCTTGTGGTCTAAAGAAGCAAATAAGACATGCCATAAGATAACCCGGGGGGGTGTTTCCAATCAAGAAACCAGAACGGAAAACCATCTTATATCAGCTAGTCAGATAAAATCATTAAGAAAAGTACTGTTTCTACAAAGATTCAAGTAATTCTAAGAACAATATATCTAGCATTCTTTGCTGGCTTAAATGGATCAAGAACTTCAACATTGATGCGAGATTGTCTAATGAAAGGATAAACTACCAAGTTACTGTATTAATGCAAAGACAGAGGTAAATATTTTGATTAAATCAACAAAAGGCGGCCATTATTTAATTATTCGGAGCATTTGAAAGCAATTATCTATGATTGGAAGAATAACTACCATGCAGGCATGCACATTCGCTGAATATTCAGTGACCATAAATTCTCACAAATAGGCAGGTCTAGACACTCAAACAATGTTCTGCTTTTACAAGAGAACAAGAGTGTCTGGAGGACATGGCATTGGAAATTACCAGGAAGCCTTTCCACACCCAGCCTTTCACATAACTCATCACAGAAATGATTGCAATTCTTTGCTAACAAATCATATGACTCTCCAGGCCACTCTCTACTCAGTTCCCTTAGTATCTGATTAACCTTGGAGACTGAATAGGTGGTCGGCCCAAGTTTAATGCTTTCGCGATACGTATACATTGGATTCTTTGTTGATGGACAGTGAAACACTCCAGTACCCTGTTCACAGTACCCAAACGACCATTCTTCATCTCCATAAATCTGTTGAGCAAGTAAAAAATCAGATACAATGTGTGAAACGAGCAAACTTCATAAAATGAAATTTAGGTGGACGCCATCCCTATTTAACCGACACCACATCAAAATACATATTCCCTCCACAATAAGATAGGCTTGGACAAATTTCAAACAAATTAGAAGACAGATTAAATATTACTGGAATGTAACTTTTCCTACAATCTGCATATTTTGCCCTACCAAAAGATAACACAAATTTTATTAAAAGTAAGTGTTAAATAGGGTCACTTTGGTCAAGTGAAAAATAGTTAACGACTAACCAGGAAACAAACCTATAATTTGGTGCGTATGAAAATAGAATGGAAGCCTACAATCTTAGAGGTATGGATGGATTATAGTATGGTGTAATGAGTATGCATTGTTTGTTGAAGATAATCGAAAATAAAAGAGCATGTTGGAGCAAGCATTCTCAAAAATAAAACTTCTGTTAGGGGATCAGTGAGTGAAACCCATTAAGAAACTTCATACCTGAAAAATGTTGTATAAATAACAATTCACGCTCTACAAATTATGCTTTATAATATTAGTTCAAAGAGTCCCATTTCATGCATCATGTATGAGATCCTAATTAGCAAGTTTAGAGTTGAGTTACTGGACACTCCTTATGGTGTTGATTCAGAATTATATTATATTCCATATCTAATTTTTAAACGAAATCTAGTGAAGAAGGTTAACAAGTTCAAATGAATGCATCACTCTGTAGATGATGAAAAATACATCACAATCACCAAATATAGCTTTGCCAAGTACATTATATCAAATCCTTCTCAGAAAATCTTCACAAATCACCAATTCAGCAACATATTCAAGTTGAAAAGAACTGAAAAAAAAAAAATGAAAAGAATGCGATTCATTTTTCTCAATCCTAGAAAAAGAGCTGCTTCACTCAGAAATCAGAATCAAATCTCCTTCCATATATATAACGGAGACAGAGCCAAAAAAATCAATAGAGTTTGGAAAAGCACACATCTAAAAACCCAATCTCAAATAGTTTAGCAAAACAGGATTCCAAATGCTACAATTTTAAATTCTCCGACATTTGAGTCAATAAACTGACGTTTTCCTGCTACAACAAACTTGAGAGCCTACAAGAAGAAAAGCACTTATTAAGAGTGAAGTAGAGCACATTAGTAGTGATTTTAAAATCAAATAGTGTTCTTCCCACTTCCGGGATCAAGATTATTCTTCTCCCAAAAAATTATTTCTTAAATAAAAGGGGAATCTCAGATAAGATACTAAAACACAAACAAGAATATTCAATTCAAAAATGAAAAACAAGAATTTCAAACACTAAACCCAGAAATGCAAACAGAAGCAGTATGCAAAACCAAAACCACACTAAACCAAAATTAATTACAGTTAACAACCAAGTGATTACGAGAAATTAAAGCCCATCCAAACCCTCAAATAAACCAAACAAAACAGCGAATTGTAGAACTAACAAGCAACAATACTCAAATTAGGAGTTCCGAAAACCTGAACGGCGCTATGGAAGATTCCGCCGAGGCCAATCCCGTCTTTGAAAATCTTGTTGATCTGCATTATCGTGTTGTTCGTTTTGTCGCTACCGCTGTTAGTCACGTCGTAGATATGGAGGGTGACCTCCACCATCCCCAATTTCCCTGCTGCTTCTTCCCCCATAATTTCTACTAAGCCCGCCGCGATTTTTGAGATTCCCCTATCCTACTTTAAATTTGAATGTGCTAAAATGATTGAAAGACAGAACAGTACAAATAGGTTTTGGAATTGATTGTCTATGTAAAGAATTCAAATCGGTGAATTTTTTGTTGAGATAGTGATGGGATTTGCGAGTAGGCGAAATAAAAACCTTCTGTCTAGTGTGGATTGTGGCGGCATGTAAAAAACATTTGACTGTAGAATCGATGTGAATCGGTTTCCATTATTTTTGGATCACTTTCTTTATGATACTAATATTTTCACTTGCAATATCCTTGGATTTTTAAAAAAATTACTATAATTAGGATATTTTTTTAAAGATCAATATAAAATTTTTTATTTTATTTTTTTTGAAAGGAAGATCAATATACAATTAAGGACTCACAATATTATTAGTTATAAGGTGGGACAAATTAAGTGCAAAAGTTGACATTGTTTACAAATCTTACTATCTATACAATTTGAAGTGTACAATACATATCACACAACAATTTTAATTTAAAAATGCACATCACATAATTCACACATAAGCATCTCTTATTAATTTAAATTTACACATATATTCTCTCTCATTTATCTCCCTATACAAACAAAATACACCCAATCAATGGTGAGAGGGAAATCGATTGACTTCAATTTTCTCGTAGAACTCTAATCGACGTCGAAGACATTCAATTTTCAATAGAGCTTTTAAAGCGAAGTTGAGCGGCTTCTACAGGCAACAATTTCTGTCTCACACTTCGCCTACAGGTGATTTCTAGTGTTGGGGCGGGGCTTGGCCGAACGTTGGTTTCTCGGTTTTGTGGCGAAGGTGAATATAGTGAGAGAATTATAACATGGAAAGAGAATGCTTAGGGATGTAAGAAATAGAATTTTATGGAAAACTAAAATCATAGAATATGGTGAGAGAATTATCCATTAATAAATTTGCCATTATACACAACTTTTTTATTCCACTAGAAAAAGCTAGAAAGGACTGTTATTTCTTCATATTAGGATACCACAAGAATTCACATTTTCATAGAGGCACATCCCAAATCTGTTAATTAATGAAAACAAGGCGAAAATGAAGCAATCTTCATAACGAAACATCTTTTATGAGACCGTCTCATGACGAAACAATAATGATAAACAAGCATTTTCCACACAATGTAATTAAACTGGAAAAGTTTACATTACAACTGCACAATTTCTGAATCAAGCACTCTGTATTATCCCTGTGTAAGAAGTAATCTGGAGCTCACATAATGATATATTGCTCATCTCAGAATTCAAGAAAATTTAAGTATCACAGCTCTCAAAAAATAGCAACTAAACTTGTACATTCATGCTTGGAATGATGCCGTGGAAGCTCTTTGTACCTATCGACCTTCATTCGTTAGCAGCTGGGAGAAAACACGAGTCGTTGAAATGTCCGAGCTACCATCATCGTCCCGGCTTGATGGAGCTTCTGGAACGACTCTAGAAGCTTCCGGGAGATCGCCATCTCTCACTCTCTGCACCTCTCTTTGATTAGTCTGTAGCTGATACGCATACTCCAAATTCCACAGTACATCTCCCATACTAGGCCTATCTACACCATACTCAGCTAAGCATTTCTCAGCTGTTTCGCTGAATATCTTCAGAGCACTCGGTTTAATCTGATCTTGGAGACGGATATCCACGATTTGCTCAATCATCCCTTTCTTTTGCCACTCCATAGCCCATTCTGCTAAATTTACTTGCTCCCTGCTCAGTAATGGGTCAACAGCCGGTCTAGCACAAAGAACTTCGAATAGCACAACCCCAAATGAGTAAACATCAGACTTATCAGTAAGCTGCTGTCTACGAAAATACTCGGGATCTAAGTACCCAAAGCTCCCTTTAACACCCGTGCTTACATGAGTCTCGTCTAGACAAGGGCCTGACTTTGAAAGACCGAAATCAGCAACCTTAGCTACGTAATTCTGATCGAGCAAAATGTTTGTGGACTTGATGTCTCGATGAATGATCCCATGAGCGGACCCCGTGTGTAGGTAGTGAAGACCTCGGGCTGCGCCTATGCAGATTTCGAGGCGTTGATTCCAAGATAAAGGGGTTTCTTCCGTACCTGTGTGTAGGGGAGTTGGTCTTACGTAAAGCAATTTTATCGTACAATTGATGAACAACTATCAATTTATAATATATTCCAAAAGAAACAATTAATACTAACAAACTAATACTATCACTTTATAAGCAATCAATGTTGTTTAAAAATACACAAAGTGCAAGCCAAATGTTAAGTAAAACTAGTTTACATAAGACTTTGTCACCATCAGGATACTCTAACGACCTAAAACAATGGAATATAAATAGAGCTGCACAAAGAAACCGGAACCGCCGGTTCACACCCGGAACCGGCTGGTTTCGGTTAAGTTATGATTAGAGATCTTGGAAACCAAACAGGCAAAACCGGCAATTCAATTTTATTTTTTGATAAATATTCAAAATTAGAGTAAAACTGGAAAAACTGAAACCAGTTTTCTACCAGTTAAGACCATTTCACACCTCAAAATATAAATAAGATTCAAAATCTAAATACTAACTTAGCCCACAAATAATAAGGAACTTAAATTAAAACGTTCAAGTATAGTATAACAATGAATAATAAGACAATGATATGAAGTGTATCAGTACCATACAGATGGTGTCTCAGAGGCCCCTTCTCCATGTACTCGTAAACAAGTATCATTTCCGATTGCTCTTCGCAGTAGCCAACAAGTGAAACGAGATGGTGGTGACGAATCTTGGAAAGAACCGTGATTTCTGTTTGGAATTCCGGGAGTCCTTGCCTCGACCCAGGGACACCTCGTTTCACAGCTATTTTTATGTTGTCCCCTAGAATTCCTTTGTAGACCAACCCAAAACCACCCGACCCGATCATCAAACTCTTGTCAAAGTTATTTGTAGCTGACTTCAGATCAGAAAATGGAATCTTCAGACCATAATATCCATAAGGGCCAGGAGAAGCAAGGGCTATTCCTTCAGATATCGTCGCCTGAGAGCTCCCACCAAATACGCGTGCAGAAGTCCAACCTCCACTTTCAGCTCGAGGTTGCTTTTGCTTCCTACATTTGACAACAGTTAAAATTGCTAGAAAGACAAGAATCAGACCCAAGACTCCTCCCAAAGCTGATCCCAACACTATCCATTTGTGTTCCTTTTTCAATTTCATCCTTTGAGGAACGAAATTCACCATTTTCATAATCTCAACCCCATTAAGAATTGCATTTTTCCTCAATGTGCTACTCAAATCAGAAGGCCCAACACTAATCTGAACTACATTAGAACCTTTCTTGTTTTCCACAACAAAGTCCATGTAGTAAGGAGTGGCAAGGCGACGGAATGTAAGAACAGACAAATCGACATCTTTGAACGCAGTCACATCGTTTATGTATATGTTGAAATACATTGTGTTAAGAGCAACACTCACAATATCACAGAAATGCAACCGAACAAAGTACGTGGTACCCTCCTTAGACTTAACCGGAAAGTCCCATGTTATATTGAACCTATAATTCATACTCCCATTAACTACATTCATTTGCTGAGCAGTCATATACACATTATCTGGTGCAGTTTCCCTAGTCGCCCCTCCCGGTTCGTAGTTAGGGGGATCAATCGTTTGAGCAATTTTAGCAGCTGATTTCAAGACAAGATAGTCTTCATCAGGTACCCAAGATCTCCAAAGTGTGTCATTAAAAGGTGTTAACACAGAACCTCCAACATTAATCCTATGAACAGTTTCTAAAAGCTGGGATGAAATATTCTGTTTAAATTCTGCAATTCCATCAGGACTTACAAACGCAATCCCACCAGCATCAATGAAAAAATCATTGGGAGCTGAAAACACTTCAATTGCATTCACAAACGCAAAATTGGAATCACTAATAGGCACAAACGAGATCTCAAGCTCATCTTTATCTACCATAATAAAGAACTCTTTAAGAACAGTAACTCTAGCACTTAAACTGCTTGCCAGTGAAACCCCATTTGCAAGAACACTAAATTTCCCATTTTTTAGGTCATAATTCGCAGAATTAAAAGGAGAGAAATGCAAACGCACCAAATGGGTCCCGGTGTTCTTGATATTGAATTTGTAGCTTGAAGCAGAAGTGAAAACTCGAGCAGTGTTGTAAAGAACAGGGGAATTGGGAGACGGGGTTTCATTTGAAAGAGGAATTGATTTACCTTCGGATAAGTATTTTGAACCGTTGTCCGATGAATCCCCTGTAAAGTGTCTGTTATCAACGATTGTGCTAGAGTTTGATCCACAGCTGATTAGGTAATTATCTGCAGGTGAGAACGCAGCTGAGAGAGAGAATACAGAAAGGGATAAAGACAGAAATTGAAGAAGCTTCACAGCCATGAGTGTGGGAAACACCAGAATGTAATATTATACAAGCAGAGAGAGAGAGAGGAGAAAAAAAAAGTTAACTTTACAAAGTGTCAGGGAAATCCTTGGAATATCTCAGTGGAAGTTCTTGAAAATTGGGAGGGTCGTGGGGGTGGGGGG
>JAPKLY010000658.1:49255-65144 GCA_026898435.1 Prunella vulgaris
GGGGTCACATTGTGATTCAAGATACTATTGATTTGGGGTCATAATGCATACTACTGTTCGAGCAGCGAAATCCCAAAATCTCTCTTTCAAACAGATAAATGCTTAAGCAAGAAACAGCAGGAAGTTTGACCTATTGAGAGAGAGAGAAATTTTTGGAATTGAACTTTTTCAAAGAAGCAAAATCATGGGTTGAGAGAGAGAGAGAACTTTTTCAAGAATCAGAGAAATTCTTGGAATTGAACTTTTTCAAAGAAGCAAAATCATAGGTTGTGAAGAAGGGGAAGAGAGAAAAATTGTTAGTGGAGTTCTTGATAATAAGTGGGGGGTTTTCGCTTTCACATTGTGATTCAAGATTTTGTTGATTTTGTGTCATAATTCATTCATACCATTGTTTGAGCAGTGAAAATCCAAAAATTTCTCTTTCAAATAGGTAAAGAATTGAAGCTTTCCATGTGCGAACATTAAATGTAATCCTGTCGAATTTTCTTCACAAGTGTTTCTTCAGATGATTTCTAAGTTGGGACATATTGGGTTTGAGTTTTTCCTGTCTAAGGTGAAGCCAAAATTGTCAGGACATGATCTGCAAAAGTTGTCCTTTCACCACTTCTCCTACTTTTATGGACAGTTAAATGTTTATTACCTCATTAAATAATGTAACCTCAATGTTAATATGCATAAAACTATGTATAGTCTGCAGTTTAACATAATATTAACATGTAATTGCAATAAACACATCAATTTAAGTGATTTGCAACTAATGCACCAAACTATGTGTGTGTTTTCAAACATAATTAAAGTATTAGAAGCACTTAAAATTTGAAAAAGTTGGGTTTTATCAACTTAAAAAAATCTACACTATTCAAATGAATTTGAAAACAAGCACTATATTTCTTTGTAGATACATATACAAACTATAAAAATTTTGACACCTAAACTACTACATTTTATTGGCAAAGTGATTAAAGAAAATATAAACTTTACATTAATCATTTTGAATTGTAAGATTATTTGATTTACAATAAAATCACTAAATTATGTTGGAAAAAAAAAACATAATATGGTTTATAGTATAGATACATGACGTTACTAAAATAGTAAAAAACATTGGTCACTGATCTTTTGTGCATGTGTTGTGTGTGGACTTGTGGTCCTAATTATTATTATTTTTTAAAAAAGAACCCATTTTTAATTAGAAAACATCATGCAGTTTCTTGGGTCGAAATTCCGGAATAACGGATTCAATGTCGGATCATGTTACATTAAATAAGTAAATCTTTTCGGAGTTTACATAAATTTATTTTTTAAAATATTATTATTAGGTTTACAAACTATTATTGTTGTTATTATTATTATTATAAGTATTAATTATTATTGCTAAAAAGTTAAATATAATTATTTTTATAAATAATATACCAATTCTCGAGAACACTATATATATATGGGTGTTGGGATGGGAAAAATTTTGCTTTATTTAGAAATCCAAACTTATAATATCGCTTATTTCAATCTGGACTAAATTATCAATCTTTTCTTTTTTGGAGAGACCAATAAAAGTACAATTTATTTGGTGGAGCTGCTTAGTCTTAGCTATGATACTATAAAAAAATTTATTTCATCTAAAAATTTGTGAAAATATATGTGATTATTTCATTTATTTATAATTATATATTCTAATTTAAAAATATTTGTACATAAAATATTATTTTATTCTAAATTGCGTACGACCAGATTAAATTAAGATTTAATTTCAAATTTGTGCGTCTAAATTTATTTTAAAAAAGATTCAAATGTTTGCTATTGGTATTTTGCGGGTAATGCTTTCAAACTAAGCAGACTACATAAGTGCGTTATGTGCAGTATTTGTTGCAATATATTTTCAAACATTCATTAATTATGGCAAGACTCTTGTACAACAAAGAGGTGGGTGGGTGGGTGTTATTTTGCCAAAACCACCAAAACTAATAAGTGGGACATTCAACATGATCTCAACTTTTTGTATACAAAATGCGTTATGTGCAGCAGTTTTTATTAAAAAGTGAAGGACTAAGTTATTTGTGCACCATATGCAATTCAAGTATATTTTTAAAAAGTTACACAATTTATTATTGAAAAATTACACTATTAAACATATATTTTTTAATAATAATATGTATAACTTTTCAGTAGTATTTTATATAACTTTTAAAAATGAACTTGAATTAAAAATCTGGAGAATAAAATATTTACAAAAAAATTTAACAAGAAGAGAACATAAAATATTGAGTTCTTCGGAAAAAAAAATCATTAATTACACCATTAACTCAAAAAATTCATAATAACTAAAATCGAATTAACCTGAAACTAAAAATTCATAATAACTAAAAATTCATAATAAATTCAAAATTAAAAATCATAAAAAATCAACAAAACAAAAAATAATTAGAATGGAAAATAAAACAAACAGTGAAAGAAAGAAAAGAATTAAAGTAATCGAGTGTATAGTGAAAATAACTCTCAAAGCCTGCATAATTTGAAAGGTATAGTGGGCAAATTAAAATCAAACAAACAGAGAAAGAAAGAAATAACTTGCCCCATTTATTTATTTTATAAATTAAAATTATTTATATAAATAAATGAATTATCACTTTACTGAGAATGTGGAAAGTTAGAGTTTAAAAATATATACCATATCTATTGGTTGACCTAAAAATATGGAAGCCTCATTTGTTTATTTTATAAATTAAAATTATTTATATAATAAATAAATTATCACTTTATTGAGAAGGTGAGAAGTTGGAATTTAATGTGGGAAGTTAGATTTTAAATTTTTTTTTTTTACTGAAAATTTGCCCAATTTGTTTATTTTATAAATTAAAATTATTTATATAATAAATGAATTATCATTTTATTTAAGGTATCACATATTACTCATGTGAGATTAGACCCGAAATTAGCATTAATTGGTCTAAATTTATAAAACTTAAAAGAAAGTGGTCTAAATTTACAAAACTTAAAAGAAAGTGGTCTAAAATTGCAAGTCCGTAAAGATAATGTCCTCTTTTTACAAATAGTTATAAAATACTGTGCTAAAAAAATAATTTTCCCCAAGACTAACTATAGGAATTAACAAGTTTTTGTCTTTGTACAATTCTTTGAGTAACTTCGACTTCTTAGACTAGAATCACAACCTATTCTCTTATGGAGATAGTGATAGGTGTGTGTATAATTTGTTTAAGTGAAGTGGTTCTTGCTTTATGAGTGTTGAAATAATATTATGCTTGTTGTGCTCATTCTTGTTTTATAATGAAAATTGAATCAACTAGCCGTTACAAGAACTAGCAATCAAATCAACATTTATACACTCCATCTGTTTCTAAATATTTTTCATACTTCTCTTTTCGATCCGTCCTTAACATTTTGCACACCCTATAAATTAAAATAATTATTTTAATTTTATCTTCATAATATTCACATATTTACACAAAATGTCATTACTTTTACATTCAATTCAACTAATTTCATTACTTTAGTAATATGATTTTACACATCACCTCAATACTCTACTTTTTACACAGTTTTCTTAAAAAGTGTGAAAATTTTTCAGAGACGGAGTGAGTATTTGGAATTTTTGATCAATCGATTCCCTAATTGATCTCGTGATTGACTCCTTAATTGGAGTAAAGTTTTTTGTGCACTGTATAACTAAGTGCATTTTTTAAAAGTTATAGTACAAAATACTATTGAAAAGTATATTTATAAAAATACATTTTTTAATAATAACAAATATGACTTTTCAGTAATAATTGATGTAATTTTAACAAAATGCACATGAATTACACGGTACACCTGACGCACACAAGACGAACAACCTTAATTACTATCTTGATAGTTGACTTTTTTTTCTTGATTTGATCTCCAAAACAATCTTCAATTTTTCATTGAATTTTTTTGTCTTGAGTAGATTTTATATGAAAATAGTTCATGACAAGCCTATCATGAAACTGTTTTAAAATATCAAATATTTGGTCAAATGTATCAAAATATTCATCAATTGTATCAAAAGTTGAGATTAATAAAATTTATAACAATTATGACATAATATCATTGATCCTCAACTTTTGATACACATGATGGATATTTTAATATATTTAACCAAATATTTGATACTTTAAAACTGATTCATGATAAACTTACCATGAATCATTTCCCTATAAAACTTTAACTTTTATCTTTAATCACCATGGTCAAGTGTTTTCAAATGTCTTAAATATTTTCTAATATTAGCTTGAGTACAATTATGTATATAAATTGATATTATGCCCACGTATTATAGAGTTAAAATAATTATTAATGAAAAATCACATGTTATTATTGAAAAAAAATATTTTAAAAAATAATTTTCAGCAATAACAAATATAATTTTTTTAAAATATATTTAAATGTATAATACACTTGATGCATAAGAGACTTACTCTATTAGAATAAAGTGATTTAAAATTTTGTTGTACTACAGAATAATTCATTTTACATTGATGAACTCATTAGTTATGTTTTTTTTAGTTTTTTTTTTTATTATTATTTACACGTAGTTGTATTTTGGACTTGGTGACTAGCGATTTGTATTCGCACACAAATGCACTTTTCTACAAGTGTATAGGATCGTGTAGTGGTAAGCTGACCAAGTTATAATATTGAATCCACGGGAAGCAATTAGACAATCTAATCCTAAAAATTGTGTGTGAGTCTTGAAATCAAATAAACAAAAAATAAAAATGCAAGCTTGAGTTTCTATCTAATTACTAACTAAAGCAGATAATGAAAGCAATTAAATATAAAAAATCAGGAAATTATCAAACTAACACGAGAGTGTGTGCAGGAGTAGTGATATGCCTCGGGTGAATTCCATTATGTAAAAATAAAAGCAAATTCCTAGAAGCTCTATCATCAATTTCATCTGAGAAGTGAACTAGGCATAATACCTTATCAGAATATAAACTCTCATTTTTATCCTAATACCATTAATTGTTTTGTTCTCAGTTCCTAAGCATTTCTCAATGTCAGAGGAACATTAACTCTTAACTTAGGGTTTACTATTATTAGGTGAATACTTTTGCCCTTCTCACTCAACTCTCGTTTTGTCGTGATCAGGACTCCAATTCCAATCTCAAATAACAAATTCCTAAGCAAAATCAGTAACCAATTTCAGGCATTCACTCAACAAAATCCATTGACTCAAGAGTTAAAAGGAATTACTAAAATTAACACATAATTTCTTTCACCCAAAGCACAAAAAGACTTACCTCATAGCTAATTGGGGAATAAAACTAACTAAGATAATAAAAATAATTGAAATAACTAAAATGAGATAAGAGTTACTAAATCTATTTGAAATTTAAATTGAAATCAAAACATAATAGTCTCAACCAATATGAATTCCCAGAATAAAATTACTGCAAAAAATAGTAAATAAACTAGTCCCTAATTTCACCTACTGTTTACGAAAAATCCCTAAATTAATCCCTAAAAACTACTCAAGCGTGATAAACTCCTTCTCCATGAAAAACCCTTCCAAGATATATCCCTAATCTTGTCAACAAATGGGCCACTTAAACAAATGAACTGGGCTTTCATTTTAATTAAAAAGAATGGGCCTCTACAATTAAAACCCAAACTATGCTGTGAATAATCTGACCTTGGCCCAACTGCAAACAGAGGCGGTTACGGGGTATGAGATGCCGGCGACGAGGTTTCAGTGAGCGGCTGTTGACGCGCGACGGAGACGAGCAGAGGCTCACGGCGGCGTCGGATTCTGTGAATGAAGACGATCGTGTGTTTCCGGCATCGGGCAGATTTCTCGGCTTGGACCTTCAGCGGTTTCCGGCGGGCGTAGCACGGCGGAGGGGCAGAGATGATTGCAGGTTGATGTGTGGAGCAATTGCCGATTACTGGTGTTGAGACGAGGAATCGATCGGCTCTGAGATTGCGGCATCGAATCAGAGGTGCAGTTTCGAGAATGGAACTCCGGCGCGGCTGTGATGCTGCTTCGGTCGGAGATTGCAGTGTGGATTTGTGAGAAATGGTGGGAGTTGGCGTCAGTTTCAGCAGTGTGGTGTGAGTTCCGGTGCAGAGATTTGTTACAAGCAGAGTTTCAGTGGGTCACGTGAATCGTACAGCCTGAACTCCTTTTATTTGCGTGGGGCCCACGATACTCATCCTTCAATTGTCTCAGGCAACAGCAATTGCTTCAAAAATATCCTCATTTCCTACAAAAATTAGCAAACACCATATTTCTATGCATAATGGACGAGCAAACAAAATATAGAACGATTAAGACCCTAAATGCATACAAAACTCTATTAATTCATCTTAAATTGAGCAAAAATTGATGCAGATATGACCCTAATCACTTGGTCTCGTATGAAATGGCTCGACAAATGTCGCTAAGGCGCTCGGACGAGGTCACCTGTGTCTCCACGAGTTTATCTAGCACATTAATCAGTGGATCATTAGGAGGGGTGGATATGGAGGACGATCTCTTCCTGGTAAACTTTTTAGGTGGTGGTGGAGTTTCTTCGGCTGCAGTTTGACTATCTCCATCCACCGGGTAGTAGTCATGTGTCTCCATGTTCACCTCAACACTATCCCATGCTAGATCAACAGGCTCATGGGTGGGTGCCTCGTCATTTTGGCGTCTGTCGTCCTCTCTCGCCAAATTTGTGTATGCATCGTACACATTCTCAGAAGCTCTTCCAGTTGCCACATCACAACCAAAAATTTCCATCCAATCCTCGTAAAGAGACCATGTTTTCAGACGCATATTGGCAACGAACGGATCATCCTGTTACATACATGTTACACCCATTAATTCGTTATTGAAAAACAAATATGAATATTTACATAACATAATAACAAATGTTAAATATTACCCTCACAGCGTTCTGCCACTATTCTTCTGTGCAATCAATGAGGCATGTTTCACTGTTGAAGCCAATGCCACTTCCCTTATTCGTGCCAATCATCCTATGAAGTGAACCATAAATTCTTTTCCACATAGTTATCTTCGAGTTAATATGTGGATTTACACGAAGGTCTGTTCCAGGCAGCGCTTTCATAAGCATGGTCTGTAGCTTCTTCATATAACCTGGCTTGAAGCCATTTTCAGTCTTCCAACGATCTTTCACAAGCTCCTTCATGCAATCAATAAGTACTTGTTCTTCAAAGTCTGTCCACAGTCTTCTCGTGTGATCACCGGCACTCTTACAACTATCTTTTGTGTTGCTACTCCCTTCCATAACTATAAAAAAATATTGCATTAACGCCATCTTTATCTTTTACATTAATATCATCAGCACATACATCATATCATTTTTTGTCAAACACATTCCTACCACATTAGAATTTTTCCACATTACCCTGTTCCACATTTCACTTGTAACACATTCTTTACTAGCATTTAGTTATACACTAAAAAACCTATCAAAATTTCAAGTTTTTTAATTCTGTACAAAACCACATAAACAATAAATTAAAGATTACCGATGTAGTTATAAATTTGTATGGGTTCCACGGGATTGAAACAATCACTAAGCTTAGAATCTTATTCTCTTCTTATTGGAATTAGCATTTTCTGATGAGAAATTATTACAAACAAACATTTATATAAAGTAGCCCACAGTGTGTAAAGAAAGAAGAAAATCAAGATCATTATGTTTCGCTTTCGTTGTCTACGGAGTTGAGTCATTCATGTCAGTATACATTTGTCTGAATATCGAACTCTCAAACTTCAAATAATACCATAAAGAGCTCATGAAAAATTAATAGGCAGAAAATTGAACTCCTGGTGGCATATTTGTTCTTTTATCTCAAGTAAAGAATTTCAAAATAGTCACAAGTGGCTATAGGAGAGTTGAGTGTATGAAAAAGACTTACTGCCCCTTTTCTTATGTTGAACTCCTTTGCTTCAAAAAATAGTTGACGAATATCTACAATTAAGTATTACCTAAGGATCAAATTGGAACGATAAAATTAGCTACAGGAGACAAAATTTCGGCAAAAAATCTACAGACACAGACGTACCGAGGAGAACGCCCAACGCCCGTCGCAGCAGTCGTCCTCTCTCGGCCGATGTGCAGCCGTCTGTTGTGGAAATTGGGGTTGGGGATGTTATACTTTCGTTTATGAGCCCTAATATGATATATATTGCCTATCAAATATAAAGTATAGATAAGGAAAATAAGGGTATAAGGGTAATTTTAATTGGCTTATATGAAACTTTATACACCTTATCAAATACTATTATAAAAATATACAAGGGTGTTTATATATTCTATCAAACACCCATATTATATTTTATCCCACTTTATCATACCTATCCTATACTATTTCTACACCATACTAAACTTAACCCATACAAAATTATAACTCCTATCAAACAGACCCTAATACTAATTTGTAGTCACATGTTCTAATATTATTTGGACTTGGAAGAACAAACCACCTCTATCAATTTCCCATGCTCACGATCTTACCTGATAGAAACGTGCAAAAATATGAATGGTCTGAGCATCGTCGGAGCTGCAGAAGAAAAAGATTTAAAAAATCGAATTTGAGATATTGGGCATCTCTTCAATCTCCATCCTTTAAAAGATTTATTTCTTTTGCACTGCAAACAAGGTCTCTTTCTATTCAGAAAATGGCCGTAAAGCTTCTTTTCTCACAACCCATGTACCACTCTCCGCCGCCCCCGCGGCGGCGATTACCATGTCTCCCTCCCCACTGCAACTCCTTCCTCTGTCCGAATATTCAAAACCCATCTTTTCAATGCCCCTCATTTTCAACTTCATCTAAACTAAAATCCCTGAAAAGAACTTCCAAGATTTCAGCTACAAGTTTATTTGCTAGAGCACAGTTGAATTTACCGATCATTTCTCCACAAGACCAATGGGGCACCTGGGCGACCCTCTTTGCCACTGGCGCTTTTGGCATATGGTAAACAATTTATTAAATATATGGGAAATGGGAGTAATTATTTTGAGTTTCCTTGATTAATTTCTCTTGGTATGTTGTATGAGGAAATGGGAGTAACAATATTGAGTTTTCTTGATTAATTTCCGTCGTACACTTTACTGATTTATTCAAGGTCAGAGAAGACCAAGATTGGAAGCGCATTAAGTGGGGCAATAGTTAGTATTTTAGTTGGCCTCGCAGCTAGCAATTTGGGAATCATTGCAAGTGAAGCCCCTGCATATGATGTTGTGTTGAATTTTCTGCTACCATTAGCCGTCCCTTTGCTGCTGTTCAGAGCTGATATGCGCCGAATTATTCAGTCAACGGGCAGACTTCTATTAGCTTTCTTGCTCGGATCTGGTTACTAGTTCTTCAATTGTTTAGATGATCTTTTCTAATCAATGTAATTGAGTCTTTAATGTCCTTGTTTCTGATGCAGTTGCTACAACGATAGGAACAGTTGTGGCTTTCATTTTGGTGCCTATGCGATCGCTTGGCCAAGATGGTTGGAAGATAGCAGCTGCTCTAATGGGAAGGCATATTGGTGGAGGTAATGAATGGAGTTGATTGCCTTAGTTTTAAATCAATGAGAGGCGTTAGGTTCAAATTCTTCGGTTGAATAGTGAATTACAATGAGAGTGATGATTATGATGCTAGTGTTTTGTTCTAATTTGGAATAGGCAAGTGTTAAACCTTGACTGCAAGCTGGTCATGGGTTTCGCTGTATGTTATGTTTTAGCCCAGTTTGAGTTTTGAAATTATTTCTCTGTGTGTTAAGCTATGTTCTCTTTCGGTTTGAGTGTGATTTGGCAAATTCAGATGGATAAATGAAATGGATGAGGAAATAAAGTGTCATTGTGTATTCTGTAATCATTCAAATCGTCATAATAATACTAGTTTCTCTCTTCTACTTATGGACGTAACTAGCACAATGTTCATGTAAACTTGTGTTCTTATTTCTCGTTTTACATATTCTTGCATCCTTTACAACAGTAAGGATAAACAATGATTGTTGGTTGAGGAATAGTTGAATGATTAAAGTGAAATGGTTATGCTAGGGACTTAGTTAATCATAAGAGGGTAATGATTAACTTATTTTGAGTCATTATTTCTGTACAAAGTATGAGAATGAGAATTGGTCATCTTTTAATTTCTTTAACCACAACAATCACCATATACTCAGTCTCATTACCATTTCCATTGAAACTTTTTGTAAATATGTCACATATACATTGTTTCCTGTTTCTAATGTGATGCAGCTTTGTAATGTTTTGACTATATACACAAATTTGAAATCGTGGAAGCCATAATATATCTCTTATATGATATGGTAGGTTAAATCTTTGTGCAATTTGTTCTTGCATCATGAACTTTGTATTTATAGTTCTTGCCTGCATATTGTTGGGGGAAAAAAAAAACTCTTGCCTGCATGCATCAGAATTGCTGTTAGCGTCATTGTTATTATGTTTGTGCTGATGTTTCTACTCCTGGAATTAATGTGTTTGATTATGTTGCAGCTGTCAATTATGTTGCCATATCTGAAGCTCTTGAAGTCTCACCATCAGTTGTAGCTGCCGGACTAGCAGCTGATAACGTTATCTGTGCTGTATATTTTTCCACGTTATTTGCTTTGGCATCTAAAATACCTGCAGAGACCTCATTATCAACAGTTGGTGCGTTCGATACTCTTCTATCCCCATCTGTGTGTATATATAATAAGCCTGACAAATAATACATTGATTGAACAAAAAATTGTAAGCACTAGGTGCACTGTACAACTCAGATATATATTTAAATGTTACAGCTGCCTCACTGAAAAATATTAGTTGTGTACAGATGCATCGTACAACTAGTGTACGAGAGTGTCACTCTGTAGATTATAAAGTTGGATAATGATTAATGACTGTGATTTTTCTATCTGGTTATTTTGAATTCTGTCTCTTCAGCCAGATAATCATCATTTTATCGATAATGACTTGATTCTCTCTCCTCATCATCTATAATCTCTCTCCTCATTTTTATCCAGATTGAATATATCTAATGATTACTAACATCACATGTGGTAGATGCTGGAATAAAGGAAGACTCGGAATCAGGTAACAAGCTACCTGTACTGCAGGCTGCGACTGCCCTTGCATTATCCTTCATTATATGCAAAAGTGGCATTTTTTTCACCAAGTATTTCGGGATTCAAGGAGGTAGCCTTCCAGTCATTACAGCTATAGTAGTTGTTCTAGCAACTGTGTTACCAAATCAGTTTGCTTATCTTGCACCGACTGGTGAAGCTATGGCCCTGATCTTGATGCAGGTTAGCAATGATATACCTATTCTGATGTCCTCTTTTTCTCATCTTACACTTTCTATGATAAGTTTTAACTATGAGCCATTTGAATAATATGCATAATATTTCATTAATAGTATTGTATAGGACTTGTTATTATATAGATCAAGATATAGCGAAACTTCAGTTTGATGCTAAGATGGCTGATTCTTATTGAACGGAACTTACTTGGGAGAAATTAGGGCTGCCAAACTTAACATGAACGGAACATGACTAACTCGAATCTTACACATCTTTACTAGTTTACCTTAGTTTTCATATATATTTTAAGCACACCCATATGAATCATAATATTATAGTAAATAAGATCAGTCTCTCATTTAATCTTTTGTTTTATTTCTGAGTTGTTTGTATTGACAAACAGGTATTTTTTACGGTGATTGGTGCAAGTGGGAGCATCAGGGATGTTATGAGAACAGCACCCAGTGTTTTCTTGTTCTCTTTAGTCCAGATCGTCGTCCACCTTGCTATCATCCTTGGAGTGGGGAAGTTGTTGCGATTCGACCCCAAGTTACTGCTTATAGCATCAAATGCGAATGTGGGTGGTCCCACAACAGCTGGTGGTATGGCTACTGCTAAAGGATGGACCTCTGTTGTTATTCCTGGTATTCTTGTGGGTATTTTTGGCATTGCAATTGCAACTTTTCTTGGTATTGCTTTTGGAAAAGCTGTTCTCTTGAAAATGTGACATTCAATTACTATATATTGGAAAATTGGAGTCCTTTTATTGAGAGAAAAAGTGTTGCTATAAGAATGCCTTGGAGGTAGCTGTTTTGTTTGCTGTCTAATTAGCTGCATTCTGATGATGCCTTCATGGCTGTGCCTACACTCGGACAACTCCATCCCTCGAAAATTTGCGGTACATAAATTCATATCTTATAAGTCTTAACAAAATATATCTTTTATAATCTCATCATTGTCTACGATATGGTTTTTAATTTAAATCAAGAAATTTTCATCCGATATCCAACTTCTTGAGTTTTTGAACTACAAAATATATTTCTCTACATTTTTTAACTTTACGATTTTTTGAGATAAGAATACAAAAGTTCGTTGATCCTTGCAGGCAAAATTTTATATGAAATTATTTTAAAATATTAAAGATTGAGTAGGTATTGTGTGAAAATAGTTTATGATAAGTTTATCATGAAATTATTATAAAGTATCAAATATTTAGTCAAGTGTATCAAAATATGCAGCAGGTGTATAAAAAAAGAATAGGTATTGTGTGAAACCACTTTTTAACAAGGCAAAAAAATAAATTCATGAATATAAATTTTGTATCACAAAGTGGTTTATATTATGAAACTGGTTTATATAATACTTTGCTATCAAAAAGTTGAGGTCAATATAAATTTAATTGACCTCAGCACATCTGATGAGATTTTTGATACACATGATTAGATATTTGATACTTTAAAACTGGTTCATGATAAGTTTATCATGAACCATTTTCTTACAAAACTTTGCCTTAAAGATTTTGATTAAGAATATAAAAAATTTCAGAGGAGTATTAAGAATTGAGATCAATATTATATAAACCAGTCTCATAATATAAACCATTTTGTGATACAAGTTTTATATTTATGAATTTATTTTTTTGTCTTGTTAAAAAGTGGATCATGATATGAACCACTTTCGCACAATACATACTCGTAATATTATATTTTAATTGTTATTTATTTTTTACCTAAAATATTTATACTCTTGATAAATAGTAGATATTGTGTGAAAGTGGTTCATGATATAAACTACTTTTTAATAAGACAAAAAAATAAATATATAAACCTTGTATCATAAAGTGGTTTATATCATGAAAATTGTTTATATAATATTTTGCCCTTGATAAAATATTTAATATTTTACAATTTCACAATAAATTTATCATGAACCATTTTCATATAAAACATACTCATATTTAAACTGTATTTCTTATCTCATTTAAGTACAAGTCAATTTCCCATTTCAAAAAAAAATTACACTTTTGGCCTCATCAATCACGGATGTCCACGATTTTGGTACCATAACTTACATATTTAGTCTCAACTCAAAGTGCAAATCTTGAACACATGTAGTCTCAATGTAGTCAACCGTTAGCACTTCTGGTCCCAACAATAAAAAGATAATACTCCCTCCGTCCCAGAGCAATTTGCATGGGAGGAGGGACACACAAATTAAAAAGAAAGTAGAATAAAGTAAAAAAGTAGTGTTTTGATGGTTAATTTGGTAAAATTTTATGTAAAAAGTGAAAAAGTTAGTTGGATTGAGTGTAATGTGGGCCCAAAAGTGAAAAAGTAATGACATTTTGTGTAAATATGTAGATATTGTGAGGGTGAAATTTATAAAAGAGTTTCCTTTTTTGGGTCTGCAAGTTCCTCTGGGACGTCCCGAAAAGGAAAACTTGCAAGTTCCTCTGGGACATAGGGAGTATTTGACGCCCAAAGTGCTAAAATGACTTGTACACCTGATTTTTTGGGGGAAGAGGCAAAAAATTCCTATATAAAGCTATAATGATGAAAATATCATGATATATCCATTTTCCGTAGGCTCCGATATCGATATTGGGTAGAAACAATATTTCCATAATACTCATTAAAAAATAAAAAATATCGACAAATATCGGTCTATAATATCAATATCGTTTATTTTTTCCATAAATTAGACTAAATATCGATGAATTTTGAAAAATAATCCAAACAGTACTGTATATGTATAAGTTTATTACAATTGTAAAATTTATTCAAATTCTTCTATTAAATTTATGTATTATATGTTTTTCTTAAATTTTTATAATTTTTTAAATTTACCGATATCGATATATCCGTCGATATTTTCAGAAATTTAAGACCTAAATATTTTCATCAATACCGATATTTTTAACCTTGCATACATATCTAAGAAAGAAATAAGCAAAGATTAGTTGTTTCATACCAGTCCCAACTCCATTAGTGGTGTTGGATGCAGCTTCTTTGTTTGGGCGAACATGAAATTGTTTGGGACAAACTATATTCTTAAATCGTCCACACCAAACATTAAACATCTTTATTTTTCTTCCCTCAAGGTTTTTTCACAGCAACAACAACCTCCACTAAGATATGATAATAAATTTCTTATCCCTAAAATCAAAACCCACATTTTGGGACTAAATGTGTTCAAAATTTGCAATTTGAGACTAAATTTGTAAGTTATGAGACCAAAATCATGGACCCCCGTGGTTGATGGGACCAAAAGTGTCATTTTCTCGAAAAGGGAAAAAAATGACGAACGTCCATGTGAGAGGCACGTGACATATTCCGTTAAGTTTTAACGGACTTGGGATTAAATGTGTAAAAATAATAATTTTTTATATTAAATTTGTTCAAAATTTACAATTTAAAACTAAACTTGGATTATCAGACTTCATACAATCAAAAATTTGTTACTGCATCGACAAGGATGGATTACATTATCTAAGATACGATTCAAAACAAGAAACAAATCACCCCTGTTGATAGAATTTACTGATTGTGTTCGTTTATGTGGCTTTACAACGGATTAATTCTACCAAACAATAATCTTTGAATTAATGTTCTTGGATATAATATGAGGAGAAGGAGTAGAGAGTTTAGAGAGAGAAATATTGTAATAGGCACTGTATTGATTTTCAGAATTGTGTGAATAGTACAAGAGAGGTCTTATTTATAGGTGTGTGAGTGTGAGACGGCACCTTACGAGCCTATGTGGCTTCCGGTGTTGACGAGTGTTCCTTACCCTCGTCTTGGTCTCTCACACTGCTTCCTTTATCATGCCTCGTCCTACCACTATGCCTTAGACTGGATGGGCCTCATTAAAAACCTCGCCGTAAACCACCGTTGTGGATAAACCGGACGGAGGGAAAAAAAGCGCGCCATCGGGGTCCTATTGACTAACAGGTGAGCTCATGGGCGAGCTCACAGGCGAGCTTCGGTGGGTCGGGCGAGCTCTAGGGCGAGCCCTAACGCCTTGCGTGACCTACGAGTGTCGTGCGATGATGAACCCTGGCGAGATCTTCACGAGGGTATGGGCGAGCCCTGGGCGAGCTCCAGCATGGCAGAGGCGACCCCTTGATTCTCTGATTTACTTCGAGTGGCTCGCCCATCAACAATTACCCCCCAGCTCGCCTTCATCATGGCTCATGGCATGTGTGGGCGAGCTGGCATATGACTCTCGGGCGAGCTCTCCTGTGGGTAGAATTCGAGATGTCGCATGCGTCTCCCTCAGTGTCGTTTCCCGCGCCCATAATAATAACTTTTCAAATTCTTTGCAAAAAGGTCCCTGATCTTCCGGGAATTTCGAGCTTGCGCCAAGCGTTTATAAATAGGCAGAAATGAGGAATTTCCTCACTTTTGCTTTCTCACCTCTCAGAGCACATTTCTGGCGATCACCCTTCTGCTTCAGACGCGTCTCCGAACGTCTCCCAAGGTAGAAATCCGGATTTCTCCCTTCTCTTCTTCCTTGTTCCTTGCTTCCGAACGCCTACATTATGTCTGAGAACTCTTCAAGCCGTACCCCCCCGCATCGTGATCTGGGCAAAGGACAAATGAC